>CM059290.1:16864130-17111630 GCA_030340665.1 Neosalanx taihuensis | reverse complement strand
GGTCTTCCTGTATCCACTCCAGTTTCCTGTTGGTGAGGGCCAATCACGCGCAGCTTCAGACAGCCAGACCCGATGACCTAATATGGGTCTTTGCAAGAAAAAAATCTATAGAAGAGATATTTGTGGGTCAAGGAGCTGAACAGTCTATCCTGACGTTTGAAAAACAGCTTATTTTATAGCCCTAAAAGTAAGTGTCAGTGAGTCGTGCTTGGAGTACAGACGCTCAGATGTGTTTATCTGAGGAGCTGTCATCTGAAAGAGAACTGCTCTGAGCTTGAGTGCCCAATTATTTCAAATGTTCATTTTGGGGGCGGTGAATGAGGGATGGTAACATCTGAGCCCTGGTGACAGACTCTCTGTTTCAGAAAAGGACAGGTTATTGTACACAATGTACACTGCAGGCTGTCCAGGAGAGGCTTAATCAAGCTCCTTAATAATAATAATATATCCTCGCATTTTTGCTACTTTAGTGTAATCTAAATGAAAATGAGAGGATGGAGGGGAGAGCTGGGGATGGGACGGCACAGCGGAATGTTTCTGGAGGCTGATTAGAGGAGTCATGTTAATGAGATTCATTGGCACAATCTAATGTGGAGAACAGAATGCCCCCTGCTGTGGCTGTCTGTTCCCCCCCACCCCCCCTCCTTTCCTCGCCCAGTATTCTTTCTCCAAGTCCCCTGTGGGCTGTGTTCTCACTGGCCCGCTTTCTCTCTTCTCTCTTTTCTTCACCCTTTTTCTTTCTTGCTAACTCTCTCCCTCCCCCTCCCTCTCCTGGCCCCCTCCCTCTTTCTTTCCCTTTTTCGCTCTCTCTCCTCTTATCACCCCTGTCTCTCTCCCTCTTCCCTCCCCCTTCTCTCTCTCCTCCTCCCTCCCTCTCTCTCCCCCTTCTACTTCCCTCCCTCCCTCCCTCCCTCCCTCTCCCCCAGGGCAGTGGTGTTTACAGTAGACCAGGCACCAGAGAAGGTCTGCCCCTCCTCACAGTGCTCCTGAAGAGTCCCACGTTGTTACCTTCAGCTTCACACGCGTCCACGCTTCCCCCCCCCCCCCCCCCCCCCCGGCTCCCCCCCCCCCCCGGCTCCCCCCCCCCCCCGGCTCCTTCCTGCTGCCCTCTCAGCGGGCTGAACAGGCTCCCGCTCGGCACCCTGGGATTGGGAGCGACGCCACGTAACAGGGGCAGGCAGCTGGGCCACATTAAGCGGAATAATGACTGAGCTGTCACTGGCTGGTTTTCTGCCGCAGCAGGGCATTGTGGGGGCATTCGGGTTCTGTCAGTCAAAGTCTTGCAGTATCCTCTGAGGTCTGCAGTGTGGAACTCTGGGTAGGATCTTGCTGGCTCCTTGTCTAGCATGAGAAAATAGCTTTTAAAGAGAGAAGAGGAGAGCGAGAGATGGAGAGAGAGAGAGAGAGAGACAGACAGACAGACAGACAGACAGAGACCCAGATAAATTAAGAGACAGAGACATAGAGAGATGGAGAGAGACATAGAGAGAGACACAGACACAGAGAAACAAAGAGACAGAGAGACATAGAGAGATGGAGAGAGAGAGAGAGAGACATAGAGAGAAGGAGAGAGAGAGAGAGAGAGAGAGAAGGAGAGAGAGAGAACGAGAGAGCACACCCAGATGTTTCAGCTCATCAAGCTTAACTATGAGTTCACTGAGAGAACATCTCAAGCTTTCAGCTTTATTGAGCCGTGCAAGAAACCCCCTAATCCTGCTAGTTCAAACACACTGATGCACTGATGTCTCCTCGCTGCATCAGTGACTCCTCACCGAAAAATACTTTCTCCTGCAATAACACTCCCTAGAAAGTGATAGCAACAGTTTACTGAGGGAAGGATGAGATAATTAATTTAACTTGGCTCAGAAGCCGCCTTGAAAAGGATTGAAAGTGAGAACAATTCAAAAAGGAGGTGGAGGGAAAACAGGAAAGGGGTTGGAGGGAATGAGGTATATCCTGGAACTGGGGTTTTTCTCAGTGGATAAGCATTTGTTTGCGCGTGTATGTGTGTGCGCATATATGTGTGTGTCGCGTGCTGCGTGCATGTGTTTGTGTGTGTATGCCTGTGTATGTGCGTGTGTAAATGCATGTGTGTGTGTGTTTATGCATGTGCGCTATGTGCGTGTGTGTGTGCGCGTCGAGGTGATCCTGTTTCAGGACAGAGGGACAGAGGCCTCCTGTGCTAATGGTTTCCTCCGGGCCTCACCCCCCTGGTGTTGTTAGTTCAAAAAGTCCAGCCACAGAAATAAAGTGGAAGATGAGAGGGGTCAGGAGAGGTCAAAGGAGGGAGGGAGGCCCTGGAAGGGAGGGGAAGGGGGGGGGGGTGCTCTCTGTTTTCACGGAGCAGAAGGCTCCACATCCCCTGGGAAAGAAAAACAAAACCTCCCGACCGCAAACAAAACATCCAGGGAGCCGTCAGGACACACGACTCCCCACAGAACAAGTCCAGACTCTGCAGCCAGCAGCTCCACACTGCCCAGCCTGAGCCTGGATCACAGAACACCACCTTACTGCATCAGTGCTGTCCACTATCTTACACTCTGGAGCACGTCCCTCGATGGATGCTGGGTCTGTTTCCACGCTGGACAGTATTTTATAAGTTGACACAAGGCTGGCCGGATCTCAGGTGGGCCAGGCTCCAGCTGATGTGAGTTAGCGGAGGAGCGGAGGGCCTCTCCTGATGCACTGGACAGGACTGATGAGCTCATCTCTGAGATCATCAAACGCTCGCCGCCCCTAACCCTGTCCTCCTCAGTCCACCAGGGCCACCGGAGGCCCAGCCAGTCACACGCGGGCGTTCTCTCAAACCGTCCAATCACAGTTCGGGGATGTGGTGGGACAGTGGATCGTGCAAGACCTGTTAAGTCCATTTTACGAGGCCGGTGGCAGAGAGACAGACAGACAGACAGACAGACAGACAGACAGACAGACAAGACAGAGAGGGAGGATGAGGCCTGTCAGAGGACCCTTTATGGATCTGTGGTGATAGCAGCAGCCTTGTTAAAGCCTCCCTCCCCCAGAAGCCCCCCCTGCATGCCTGGGCCAAGGCTGCACCTGGGCTGGCTAGCTGGGGACCAACCTTTAACCCCTTCCCCCCTCTGCCCCCGAATCTTTCCTCTGCCTGTGTCCTCCACCCGACAGGGGAAACTAGGGGGGAAGAACAGGCATGGAGTCCAGTCAAGGCAGCAGAATTAGAATGTTGTGGTGAGTCTGTGGTGCTGATGACCCGGTGCCATGATGAACGAGGGCCTCGTTGGGTTATTTTATATATGGCGCACATGGACCACTGTACAGCGGTCTTGGTACATATGTCTTGTGGCTTTACTTGTGGTTTGGATTTCTTTTCTACTCCTACAGGCTGTTAGGATGCTAAATGAACCCCAGCGCCTCTACCAGCCTGCCTTAGCAGCACCACTCTTTATAGGAGGCTTGTGTTCCCTTGAAAGGACAAGCTTGCTTCGTCGTTAAGTAACGGCCGTCCTGTAAACCACAGCGACCTTATTAAGTCTGGCGATCGAAGGCTTTCCGACGGAGAGAGACGGAATTGAATTTTCACAGTAAAAAAATAAAGTGTTCCATCTGAAGCGTTGTTTTTATGCCTCGATATGAGATCTAGTATAGAGCTGCCTCTAGAAGAAGAAAAAAAAGAATTTTTTCGCCAGATTGGCTTTGTCAGTTTGATTGATGCGGGGCGGCTGGAGAGTGTGTTACACTGGGACTCAGCAGCTCTTCCTGCGCCAGCGTGCGCCCGCGTCCGATTCATTCCCCCTCCACCTTCTGCGTGCCCTCGAAAGGCTGCCAGACTGCAGGACTGCATCACATGATAGACGGCAAAGAGCAACATGTTTTCTCTCTTCTCTTGAACTGGTGGGCTGCTGATTGAAACATCAATATCTTCTGTGTTGCAGACGAAAGTGGGCGTTTTACAGAACAGCCAAGAGCTGTTAGCGCACAAGCTACTGCCAAGGAAATCCACACCCCTACTGTACTGTAAGCAAGCAGCATTGTCAAGGATACACACTACAGTGTTCACAGCCTATAGCATCATTAGCATACAGCCTGCGGTGGTCAGTCCATAGTGAACACACTGCCTGGTGTATTTACTATGCAGCCTACAGTACAGCAGAACAGGTTCATTGTAAATACACACTGGCATTGCTACAAGCACATGAATCCAGAGGGAAACAGCTTTGGTTTCTATATTATATATAGATATATGTGTTGGTGTCTTGGCCACTACAGGAGGTTTTCTCACCCCCCTGCAGAGAGGCTGGAACTGTTGTCAGCACAAAGGCAGAGAGGCCTGTGTGTTTGCTTTGGCTGTCAAGCTCGATCAGGATGACGGCTGGACTCGCTGCCGAGGGGACGCTGATCCGGATTGGTCTTTATCTCTCTGGGGGGAGGAGTCTCAACAACCCACAACACTTGCTGGCATGATGCCATCATTCAGACTGGAGAACTTCTTCAGTTGGATTTGGGGTGTTGATCAACTCGACTCGTTTTTCCTTATCTCATTCTTTCCTTTGTCCCCCCCCCCCCCCCATCCCTCCTCTCTCTCCCCCTTTCTTTTATCTGGACGTTGCGTAGCTTGGGGATGAGAAGGTGAATTTGATGGGACCGGACAGTTCCCAGAGGGCCGTGCTGTACTTTTGTTGTTACCGTGGCGAGGAGCGCAAGGTCCGAAATAACCCCTCAACTCAAACACAGGCACTGACAGAGAGGACCCAGCTGGGGGGAGTGAGTCTAGGGAGGGGGGGAGTCCTGACGGGATAACAGCCCCTCTGAGCTTCAGGAAACTCTAAACTCTGCAGACTCTAGAGGATCTTAGATTCTGCTAAAGATCCTCGTCCTCTCCTTGCCTGTCGGGGGGGGAAGAGCGCTGTGTGTGACGTCAACACCAGGAGAGGGTGTCAAGCAAATGGTGCGTTTAGAAGAAGAACAGCTAAAAAGTGACTGTATTGAGGTGTTGAGGAAAGTGTTTTGTCCGTCTCTTCACAAACGGAGTGACAGTTCAGTTGAGTTCTGGGTTTAATACGTATTTAAGAATCTGCAGATTGGGAGAGAAATGACCAGACCTCTGGCAACAAAATGAAGACAGTACAAGGCTTAGGTCTCAATCATGTCTCTCTCCCAGGCGAAGGCAAGTGAGCATTCTTTTATAGGGCACAAGAATGTAAACATAGATAGTGACAGTCAGGCAGTAATGACGTTACAACAGTCTTCAGAGAAGGTGTGTTCAGTAGTGATTAATATAAGTACACAGGAAATCCAATTTCTTCCACAGAGGTAGTGCAGTACTGCCCTCTGTCACACAGGAGGTCACTTGATGAGGATGCACCAGCACGCTTCTCAACAGGTGGTTTTGATACAGGATCCTACCCTCTGTTGGTTGTCCTATTGGAGAAGGACAGCAGACTTAGAGGTCCGTTATAAATCACTCCTGAAGGAGTTTAACAGGCCGGTTCTGTTTTAGCACATATGCAGACGGTCTGGTCAACCACAGCCACGCCGCCCTGTGATTGGACGGAGAGAGAAGGATGGGCCCCTGGGTTAATGACGAGAGAGCGACCGGCGGAGGAGGCCCCGAGTTTTTCTAAGTCATCTGGTTTAGATTAGAGCCAGGCGGTTCTCCGCTGTCACAGAGAGAAAGCATAGGAAGACAGAGGGGGGGGGGGGGGGGGGGTGGGGGGGGGGTGGTAAGGGAGAGGGACCGAAGAGAAGGGGAAAGTATGGAAGGAAAAAAAACAATAATATACAGAGGAGGGTGAAAGAAAGAGGGAGCGGAGAGAGAGGGGGGCGGGGGGAGGGGGTTTGAAGGGGTTTAGAGATTTATGACAAGTCTGGCACTATCATCCAGTGCTCAGCAGAAGACTAAAGCCTTTCCAGAGTCCTGATGGAAAAAAAACAACAGGGAGAGAAATAAACTGTTTAGGATTAGAATGTGAAAGGCTGCTCGGGGTCCAGGCACGTGGCACTGAGCCTTCTCCTGATCCACGGCCCGCCTCTGATCCTGGCCCCCAAAAACCCCCACGCATGCCTGGATGAGAGGTGGGGAGACCTTTTCCATCCACAGTGTCCACAGTTCCCTGGCTCTCCTCTCCCCCGCTCTCTCCTCGATCCTCCTCCTCCCTCCTCCCCCCTCCGGCCCCACCGTGCTAACATTCCTGGGCTGGCCTGCCAGGCCTGGGTTGGGCTGTGGAGTGACAGTGGGTCTCCTGGTACGGAGAAGGATTAGTTTAGAGGGAAGAACTCTGAGACAGGCGGTCTGAGGACGTCCGCTGGCCGCGTCGGAGGCCCTCTGATGTGGCTCCGTCGCTCACTTCTGGTTAGCCTGTGCGAGGGATCCTTTCCACTCCTACTGTGCCAGGATCCTCTCACTGCCGAATCCTAGCAGGGTCACCCTTTTCGCGGAGAGAAGTGAAACACACTTTTGCCTGGAGTTGGCTCTCGTTTTTGCTGACAATTGCACAGAAAGTGACTTCAAAGGCATAAAATGAGTTGCCTTATTTCTGTGCGGGCGCTCTGCCTATATCTTGTTTTCAACTGGTTGTGGTGTGTGTGTGTGTGTGTGTGTGTGTGTGTGTGTGTGTGTGTGTGTGTGTGTGTGTGTGTGTGTGTGTGTGTGTGTGTGTGTGTGTGCGTGTGCGGGCGTGTGTGTAACTGCATCTGTAAATCTCTCTGTGTATAAAGTCTTCATGGTATGTTTTGTTCATGCTGTAAACTGTGTATGCTCGTCTGCCAGTGTTTTGGCATGTGTGGGTTAATCCGTGGTTTATACCCTGAGATAAGTAAGTAAGTAAGGGATTGGGGCTGATTTGAGTCCATCAGACTGTGCTGCTATCGTGCAGACTGGCTTTTTAGGTCAGGCCTAATTGATGACCTGTATTAATGGCAGTGAGAGTGTCGCATGACGCACAAGACCCCACTGCGTTTGTGTGTCAGACAGTGTGTGTGTGTGGGATTGTTTCTGTCTGTGTTATTCAGAGACTCTGCGTGTGATAACGTGTGTGTGTGTGTGTGTTTGTCTGAATTCTCGTTTTACGTTCCTCAGGCATGGAGCACCTCACCCCCCACCCCCCTCCCCCGTCCTGCTTTGGGATAACCAGAACAGGGAGAGAGGGAGTTAGTAGTGTGTATATGAGGCCTGGGAACGGTCCTGCTGTTCCTGCAGACTGGCTCCACTGGTCTCCACAGGGTTCATCTCCCCTGCAGACAGTGGCGGGGGTCAGAGTCTGAACTAATTATATCAACCATCTCTGGGTCAGACAAAGACACAGTGTCTAGAATAGACGAACAGACAGGAGGAGTTGATGTGTTTTGTGTTGTAGACAGTGGAGCGGATGCTAACTCCCTATTAGGAATCAAGCACAAGCCAGGAGTTGGGAGTTTGATAGGGAGGGACTTCGCTCGTGCTGCCAGGGCTTACTGCCAAAGCACCAACCAGACTTGAGTTTTGTAAATGCTGAAATTCTAACTTTTAGTTTGGTCAAAATGAAGTTAAATTCCACTTTTTGTGCTGGGATGAGAGGGCTGGGAATGGCGGGTGCAGGGAAAGGGTTCTGAGATTCCTCAGACAAGCAGTGCTGCTGCACCCTTCCAGCAGAGGCTGTGTGTTGTCGTGTTTTAGGCGGGAAATCAGTGCTACCTTGAAAGCGGCGTCTGTAAGCCTTCCTCTGGCAGAGCGTTCCAGCTCAGTCCTGATAATCCCCGGTAATCCCCGGTGTAGTCACTCTGTTCCACACGCTCGCTAATAACGCTCCCTCTGGTTTCATACATGCTGTCTCTGCTGCATTTGGATGAGAGATATATGACAGATAGACTACACAGACAAACACCCCCCCCTCCCCCCCTTCCCCCTCGCCCCCTCCCCGCCCCTGTCTCCAAACTCAGCCTCACCCTTTGCTGTTCCCTCAGGAGATGTCAAAGCGAAGAGGAATCATGTCTCTGTTGGGGGAAAAAAAAGAAAGCATGTGTACTGACAGGCCCTACCTGCACTACTCCTGCTACCTGCTGTGTGTGTGTGTGTGTGTGTGGGTGTTTGTGTGTGTGTGTGTGTGTGTGTACCTTCCTGTTCAATTGGATGCATTTCTTTTGGAATTTAAAACCAACACATCTATGTTGGGGGGGGGGGGGGTGTACTGGTAAACCCTGCACCCCTTGTAAAGATGTGGCTTTAGTGTGACTCAGACGTCCGTCTGTGGAATGTGAATGTGATAGCTTGTAATCCCACACAGCTGCTTGGACCGTAAACTCCTCAGAATACCTCAGCCTGGAAGTGCTGTAATGGGGTTCCTGCCACTCCATCTTTACGGTATTTCCGTAAGGGGGTCACAGCGAGACTGACTTCTCATCCCTGAGCTCTCTTCTTCCCTGGGTCCCTGTAGGACTGGAGCTCGGGGGGGGGGGGGGGGGGGGGGGACCTCATCCTGTACATTGACCACTGTGTTTGCACATGATGGTTATTTGCCATCTTCTTCACGCCAAACAAAATCGCATTTCATTTTGTTTCCGAGGAGCGCAGGGCCAACTCCGAGTGGCTCGCGGTGAACTCCGTTGTCATGGTGATGGAGACGTGGTGGCACTCGGCTGCATCTCCGAGGAAACAACACGAGCGTCGCCTCACAGCGCTCTGCATGTACTTGCCCCCCTTATTTGACTATTAATGACCATAAATATGTATGCAGGAGTTTGGAGGATATTTTCACGCTTGAAAGTGCCTTGGCCTGTGGCGAGTGAGGACATGAGGCGATGAAGTGGTGTATGAGTGTGTGTGTGTGTGTGTGTGTGTGTGAGTGTGTATGTGTGTGTGTGAGTGAGAGTGCGTGCGTGTGAATAAAAATGTCCATGTTAGATTGCTCTCTCTTTCTTTCTCTCCGTTTCTTTCTCTTTTTCTCTCTGTTTCTCTTTCTCTCTGGGGGTTTGTGGAAATAGGAGCGTATGTGTTCATAGTTGGTAACCGGTACTCCAGTTCAGCCCGACAGACCTTTCTATATTTTATACACTTCACATCTGTCATCCCCACATCTTCCACTGGCCCACACACACACCTTTACACACACAACACACATCTACACACACGTAGACACACAAAAACACACAGAAACACAAACGCACATCCTCCTTACAGTCTCCATCCTCTTTGTCTTTCCTCTTTCAGACTCAAGAGAAAATGTGACGTTATTTCTGTTTCCAGTGTAAAGATGGGATTGTCCCCTGAAGGCAGCTCATGCCAGGCTGGCTTCTGGAGCAGATTAAATCAGGAGCAGAGCCTGTAGAGGCTGAGAGTGTGGAGAGAAATCATTTCAGGCTCTTTGAAAAAAAATTAAGACGAAAAAAAAGAGGCTTATTTCATTTGCATGTTTTTCTCCTCTGGGCCTCTTAGTTAATGTGACCCACCTCTTACAGCAGTCTCACAATCCACCCTTTCCATAATGACTCTTTTAAATGGCTTTGATAATCCGTTAGTGCCATGAATTAAATAGCCATTAGTCTGACTTCAGTGGAAAGGAAAACGGTAGACGTGGCCGTGAGACGGTGGTCTGTCACTCTCTCTTTCTTTTTTTTTCTTCTCCCCCCCCCCCCCCCCCCCCCCCCCCCTCACTGAACACGTCCTCCTCGATTCCATTTTTCATCTGTAAAAACAATATATCCGCGGCTGTGCCATCAGATTGTCACAATGGATCAACGCGGTGTCACATTATCCAAAGTTCGCTCGCTGCTCCCCTCGAATCCCATTTATCCGGAGAGCCGGGTTAAAACTAGCCTTGGTTCCAAGGAATTTCATGTCTAAGGACCAAACACTCTGAAGGCTATACGATCCCTGCGTATCTTTGGAAATCTTGTTGGTGGGTTTGCTTCTGGGTGGTATCCGTGTTAGGCATTGTTTAGAGTGAGAAGGGGGAAGAACGTGTCATAATCTGTTCCAGTTTCTCTGCGTTGCGCAGAATGTCACATTCCCACCAGGAGACTGGAAACGGCTCCATTATTAAACACGGCCCTGAGGCTGTTGGCGCTCGTATCGTTAGCGATAATTAGCAGTGAGCTTCTCTACAGGGTAAACAGTTTCATAAGCAGGACGGAAGTTTGAGACCAGGTGGTTTAGGTGGGTGCAGATTTACTATTACACTCCTCATGTGAAATGTACTTAAAAGGAGAAAGTGGTTTCAGAGAGAGAGACCTGATTTGTGTCGACCAGGTGTAAGGTCTCGCGTAAATGTTTAATTCAGGACTGTCAGGATCTGACGCTGGAGTGGGGGGGGGGGGGGGGGGGGGGGAGTCAGGGAGCAAATTGAACATTCACCCCACGGGAGCGTTGAGTCGCACATCAAAGGAGGAAATCTGAAATGTGTCTCCCTCCCTAGCGACATCGGGACTGTGTTCACTGTGTTGCTGCTGCTGCTGTACCTGCCCTCACCTGTGACCGCAGGCTGGATAACCACTGCTCTGTGATTTCACACACTTTCAGTCAAGTGGTGTCTCTCTCCACCCCCCCCCCACCACCACCACCCACCACCCCCCACCCTGAAACTGTACCTCTGAGCCAAGACTTAGGGACCGACCTAGACGGAGATGTTTTGCTTTCCTGTTGATCCTCTGTTAATAACATGGTAACATTGTCAGAAACTCGCAGAACTGTAGAACTGAAAGAAGGCACATTCTTTAACACAGTTGAAGTTGAGCTACAAAGCCTGGAATGTTCTCTGGCGTGACACTGGGGCTGTAACATATACAGTAGATATAATATGTGGTGTATGTGTTTAACTGCATGACACAGTGCATGAAGCCCTATTGATCCACGTGCAGGTGAAATGTCACACCTTCACCTTGCTTGTCCTTCATAGGGGATTAATGAGATCCCACAGAGCGCCTTAAGCCTCAACCGCATCGTGTGGATGAACCAATTCTGTCCAACATCAGGCCAATCAATCTTCTGGTTTATCTCCGAATAGCTATTACGTCTGCGATCAATGTGTTGTCCCAAGCTTACGGAAGGTAAATGAATGTGTCCCATCGTTCAGACACACTAGTGGGCTTTAATGACGTGCTGGACAGGTAATCAACCTATCCATATACTCAGTTAGTGGCTGAGGTCGTGACTATCATGGCAAAAACACTTGAGAACCCATGAGACCATGATCCGTTTCTCTCTCTCTGTAATTTAACTGCGACATCAACATTGAAGTGATGGACTTTGTCTCAGTGGTTTATAACATTGCCATAGGTTTTTATCTATCTATCTAAGTCTCCCCCCCCCCCACACACACACACACAGAACCCCCCCCCCCCCTCCCTCCCCCAACACAGGTGCAGATATGGGTCCTGACGGGATCTTCTTTTCCCGGACGCACGTAGAAGGCTCAGTTCCCTAGGAAACAGAATCCCCAGTAAACAGGCGCTCACCTGGTTGTGGTTTTGTTGTGTTTTGGTTTTTGGGGGAGGGGGGGGGGGGGTTCTCTGTCATGGCTGTTTGTCAGTGGAAGAATGAGTCAGGCTGCCTCCTGTGGCATGTGGAGATGAGTAAACATGAGCTGGAGCGTGATGAGTATTCAACAGTGTGTGTTAGAGTACAATAGAGCAAATGACAACCCTGATTCTTACCATTTCTGTTTATTCTCCACTTACGATACGCCTTCCGGTAAAATCGACGCTTCCGGAACATGCTTGAGAAACGTCCTTTGTCTCTTGTGTTTACGTTAATTACAGAACACAGGTGTGACTCGATGAGAGAGAGAGAGAGATCATTTGTCTGTTTTTCTTCATGTTTCTGTTTGAGCGATTGGACAGGTGTTTTCTTTTCCTGAGAAATGGCTGTTTCTTCCCTATTAGAGCCCCACGTCATACCCATGCTGCACTGGCCCCCAATGGCTTCACCCAGACCTGCCAGATTTACCGAGAAGTAAGGCCAGTAATGAGAGAAAGGATAACAGTGGTCTATCAACAGCTGTGTCCTGCTGCTCCTGTCAGCGTCTCTCACACACACACACTCACACACACTCACACATATTTATATATAGCCGCTGGACACATGGTTGCTAAGGAAGTGCTGGTATCCAAGCAGGAGTGGGCAGGGAAACATCCCAAAGTTGTTTCGGGAGATTGAATGCTGTTGTTGTTGCTGGTTTCACACTGCAAGTATATTTTATTTACATGAACATTTTCTCCGGTGTGAGGGGGTGTGGGGTTGGGGGTGTGGGGGGAGGGGGGGGGGGGGTTATGACTAGCAGGGGAGGGGGCTTTGTGAAAATCAAGAGTAAACCAGACTCGGGCCAAAATAAACTCTGTGAACATCATTACGGCCCCACAGACATCAAGCCCAGAATGGCGATGGGGCTAGACAGTAGTAAGAGTTACGGCTGTGGAGGTCCCTCTAGAACGGCATTAACAGGTTTTCACATCAGCCTCTGACAGGAACGGCTAGGCCACAGTGAGAAAGCACAATAGCCCCCATGTCTCTGCCTTCTCACCTGGCTCCCCATGTATTCCCATCCCTGACCTAGAACTCTTAGGAACCCCGCTAGAGGCTCCCTCATGCTGTAAAACGCGTCAGGGCACACCCCCAACTGTAAAATGCACCCGCCGTACCACTCCTCAACCCACACACCATAACTCAGTTCCAGAGAAGTGTCTCTAAAACCGTATCCAGCGGTCCCTCCCTCCCCAACTGCCAAACCAGAATGTGTCTGTGCTACGCCATCAATCACACAGCTCTGCAATTCCACTGAACAAACCTGCAGAGAACCAGAGCCACTTCTCACATCACAACACTCTGGTTTCCGAGCTGGCCGATTTGAAACCAGCTCATAAAGCCTTCATTCAGCATACACGGACAGCAAATGCACAGGGATATGTCGGCTAGCATAACACGGCGTCTACAGCGTGATATTTCCCTTGCCGTGGAAAAGCGAAAGGCTGAATGAAATGGAAGAGGAGTACAATTCCATGTGACAGATGAATCGATCATGCCCTTTTGGTGAATCGGATTTCTTGGGTTGGAGGAGAGGGTGGATAAGGTGTGTGTGTGTGCGGGGGGAGGGGGGGAGGGCAGGGTTATAGTTTCCCCTGCCCTACTTTTCTTCGTTCACTCAACAGTAAGTCCTCCAGGGAATGTTGAAGGTATACTCTGTATTAGGTGCTCGGCCATGCTTGGCCTGTCACTGCAAGATGCCAAAGAGAGAGCAGGCTCGGGGGGAGGGGAGAGGGGAGAGGGGGAGGAGGTGGAGATCCCAGTATGGACGAGAGAGGTTCTTCCCTCCTCAGTCTGTCCCTGTGTCTCCTTCTGGTTCTCTCTGGTCTCTCCGTCCATGTCTCTCCTGTACCGGACGGAGCAGATTTTCGGATGATGTCTCTGTTGGGTGTTCGCTGGAGAAGTAGCTGGTTAGTGAGTCACAGCCTGACAGAACGATGCGTGCCTTTCTCTCTCTCTTTTCTCTCACTGTGTCTCTTTTGTCTTTCTCGCTCTGTCTGTCTCTCTCTCTCTCTCACACACACACGCACACACACACACACACACACACATACATGCCCTCAGGCTCCCTTCACTGAGTCAGCTACTGCAGGTAGACAGGGAGGCAATTATGGACTGAGCCAAGAACCTTCCGACCCATCTAGGTGCAGAAGCAGGATCCAGCGACAGTGGAGGACGTGGTCAGATGTGGTCCGAACGGTACTGCCGACACAATGGAAAGACTTTGATGTTGTCTCCACAAATACACATGATCCATTTTTCCATTAACTCACATACTACAACATGGGCAGTTGCCAATGTAAAGCATCTGCACAAAATCATTGCACTCGTAAATGTTTTGAATGGATTGTTTCCCAAATAAATATGGCTTCCACCTCAAGTGCCCTCGGAAGACAGATAGCGGAGATAAACATGATTGTGTTTGATCGTCTATTTACTAGCTGTACCACAGGCATTTGGAAACACATGACACAGTAATAAAATGACTTGGATAATATCCCAATGCAGCTAATACAATAGACACAGAGAGCCTACTCATTGCCTACAGCAGTATGCTTCTCCAGCCTCTCTCTCCCCAAGAGCACAGCGCTGAGACGGGGCCAGACTGCTCCCTGTTTCAGGGTCCTCTCCAGGAGGGTAAGAGAGCCTTGGTGTGATGCATGCTGCTTGTCCCATGGGTGCTGGCTGATGCCCTCTGACAGAATGAGGCTGGAAGGGTAAAGTGTGAGTCTGTGATTGTCTGTGGATGTGATTGTGTGTGTGTGTGTGTGTGTGTGTGTGTATCTGTGGTCTTGTGTGTGCAGATGTGAGTGTGTGCGTGCTATTGTGTGTTGATATTATTGTGTGAATGAGTGTATTGGGGGGGGGGGGGTCACAGAGAGGTACTGTGTGATGAAGACGTGCTAGATGGGGGTTTATGTGCTCCCACCATGGTGACTTTCATGAAGTTTGGATGCGTGAAGGTGCTGGATGTAAAAAGGAAGTGAAAGCTCTGAAGGTTCAATGATGATTGCTCTTTACTAGCTTAAATTAAAGGGAATACAAATTCTATGAGGCGGTTTTCACCTGTATAGCGTGTAAACCCCCCCCCCCCCTAACTTGCAAATGGTTTGTCCTACAAATTGCCTGTGACCAACAGACCACAGACAAGAAGGCAAATGATGGTAGGACAGACCGTGAAGATTTGGAGCCGTTACAAAAAGTTACAGAGTATTAATGCGTAACCACTCCTCCCCTCTAATTTCCCCTGCATTATTCCGTATTCCACTAACCCTAAATTAAATAAGGTTTGGATAAGCCTAGGAGGCAGTGGGGTGTCTGTTACCAATATGATTAACATTAGACATTAGGGTTATGTTCATTAGAAGGAGCTGGAGGGGGAAGAGATGAAAATGAAAGAGTAATTACTACTAGAAACCAGCAGTCTACCATCACCTATTCATTCATACATGTGAAAGTCACTTGAAACGGTGTGATTTAGGGGTGACAATGTGCTCAAAGTGAATGGGCTACGTAAACCAATAATTTTTAGGAAAGCATAATTTTTTTACATTTAAATCTCTGACAACAAACTATGTTTTTGTCAATTCATACCCTGTGTCATTGTTGTCCTATATCAGGGTGCGTTCAACTGGTAATTGAGTGATTTTGTCTAAGTTTACCAAGACAGCTGGTGTTTTCTATTTACTCCTGTCTACAATATGATACATGTCCTGACAAGAACAGGTTGTTCTTACTTACTGACATAGCGAGACAGAGAGTGGAAAGTAGAAAATATTTGGGTATCATCTAATCGTTCTTTTCTTTTAAAAGCCTATCTCAACAAAGTGTGGCCAAGATATTTTTAAAAAGGAAAGAAAACGAGTCTGTGTGGGGGTTGAAGGTATTATACGCCACTGGGAATGTCAGTGTCACGACCTCCAGGGAGAAGAAAACGATTCGTGCTCTGGGCCGCTTATCGCGCTTCGCATCAGCGGTAGATTTATGACATTAAGAGGAAAGAAAAGAAAACACTTCAGTTGTGGCACTTTACCATCTCCCACAACAGCAAAACACACCCCATTTTTCAAAGCAGAATTGTGTCTGTAGTATTTTTAGTAGCAAATTAAATGTAATAACTCAAAATAATAATGTGGTTGAAAGTTAAACGTTGGATTACGAAAACAGTATCCACCACCGCCTATCCGTTTCAAGTGGAAAGGAGATGCGGGGAGGTGTGACCCTCTGCTGAGCCTCCAGCCCTCCAGCCCTCCATCCCGCCCTCCAGCCCTCCAGCCCTCCAACCCGCCCTCCAGCCCTCCAGCCCCGCCCTCCAGCCTCCACTGCCTGGAAGAGTCCAGAGGCTTTTAAGCGTGCAGTGACTTCGTACGGGAGAAAAACTGTTTGCATATCAATCTGGTTCCCGAGACTGCATGACCAAACTGGGGGCTCCAGATCTTCAAAGCCCTGGACTCTATCTGAAGTGTGTCGTGTTGTGGAGACATCATCTTGCATTTTACAGAGTTTCTAGAGTCTTGATTGAATTTTTCCCCACTGATCTAAGACGATAAAACACGCCGAGGTTTGGGACTCAGCTGCGGTTTGAGGTAAGCACAGCCTGCCGTTAACAAGATCTCCTATAGTTCCAAAGTTATCTAGGTTATAGGACTCAGTTTTTAACCATGATGATAAAAAATATTTTAAAGAATACTCGATATAAAAGCTATTTATTGAGTGAGCGACACATGGTTAAGTGATTGTTGGGATGCTACTTTGTCCTCTCTGTTTCACTGTTTAACCTTTAGACAATGTAAGTTTCATAGACTATTACTTGTAAAACGCCAGTTTCAGTGTGGTGGTGGTTGATTATACACTCATATACAGTTAATACTGTTATATTACATGTTTAGACGTTGAATTAGACTACTTTATTTTGAAAATAAATAACAGTTTTTGTACTAAATCACCTCCATTTCGTGTCATGATGTCCATGTTAATCTTACACTGTCATTGCATTTCAATTAGATGAATGGATTATGCCAGGATTTACATGGTCACAACTCTCTGTGCTTTATACTCAAAACATCAATCGATAATCCGTCGTCGTTTCCAACCGCATTGTTTTCCTCCGAAATGTTATCGAAATCAGATTGTTCCCATTGGTGAGAGAGATAGCAGACATGGTCTGAGAAACACGCCAGTCTTCCACAGGCTGGCTTCGTTCCCACGCGGACTGACAGCGTTGGACGCACAGCCTGGAGGGGGTCCCCCATAGGGGGTCCCCTCATACCCGTGGGGGGGGGGGGGGGGGGGGGGGGGGGGGGGGGGGGGGGGTGCAAGATGCACCGGGATGGATGCATGGATGTCTCAGTCCGTGGAACCTAAGCATAGGGGCAGAAGTTCACTGCCAATTTCCATCCATTTATATAGGAAAATCGAATGCTGATGGATTAACTTGCATCAGGGGTCTGGTGCTCAAGACCCCCACATGTAATGATCTAACTTAAGGGCATTTATGACCGACACAAACTGCTGATATTAGCTTAACTGGAGAGCAATTGATGAGCCCTATAGCATTCGCAATGTATACATTTACATTTATTCATTTAGCAGAAGCTTTTATCCAAAGCAACTTACAGCAAATACAGGGACATTCTCCCTGAGGCAAGTAGGGTGAAGTGCCTTGCCCAAGGACACACCATCACATAGCCACAGCCGGGAATCACATTTTCAACCTTCCGATCATGAGCCCAACGCCTTAACCGCTGAGCCACCTGACTCCCTATATAATGTTATACAGTACTTTCTAAAGTTAAAGTTAATTCCAGTCATCTCTAAACTACTGTGCTAGCAAACCATAACAGTATTACTGTTGTATTTAAACTGAACAAGGGAGTGCAAATTGCACCGCCTTCCAACATGGAAGCTAGACAGAGGACCATCCCCTTGGGTATTGACATTTCCATAGTCGCTTTTGTGTTCAAGCTCTGCAGCACTTGTTCTATAGGAATGGGGCTGCTGCAAATCAGTTTTCAATTAGACCAACGTGTGTGTGTGTGTGTGTGTGTGTGTGTGTGTGTGTGTGTGTGTGTGTGTGTGTGTGTGTGTGTGTGTGTGTGTGTGTGTGTGTGTGTGTGTGTGTGTGTGTGTGTGTGTGTGTGTGTGTGTGTGTGTGTGTGTGTGTGTGTGTGTGTGTGTGTGTGTGTGTGTGTGTAGAGATTGGCTCAGAGGATCCATTAACACAGGCCCTCTGGTCAGGTGTGTGTGCTGGAGTCGGACTCCGCCGACTCTAGTTTAAGTCAGAATCACTCAGAGAGACTCTCCATCTCAGCGGCGGGTACGGAGTTCCACAGCGCCGAGTGGAGAGGGAGGGAGGGAGGGAGGGAGGGAAGGAGAAGGCACCAGAACACCGTGGCCCACTGCCTGGCTGGGAGTTCTCTCCCATCATGATTAATGGGCTGAGCTAGTGTCGAGCAAGGATGCACATGTTTGTTATCTCACCCCCCCCCCCCCCCCCCCCCCCCCCTTTACCAAACCAAATCTGTGGAAGCTAACCATTTTAGTGGAAAGGAATAAAACAGAGCTGTGTTTGTTCACCACATTGTGGGTGAGTCTCTGCCTTGTCAGAAGCAGCGTTGATGCTGCTGGAACAGCTGCCAATATGGGTGACTAAACTCCCCCTGAAGCTTTTTCTTTTCTTAACTTGGTTCATATGAGTGTTGGGAAACAGTGTTGTGTTGCCCAGATACAGAAGTTTTGTCCGGAGGATAAAGTACATTTGACATCTCCACACTGTTTGTGAAGCTGCAGTGTAATTCTTAAGAGGGCAAAGGCTTGTAGTTATATATGCTTTCACCACAGAAACTCTGATGTAGTTATCATTGAAGAAAGCACCTCCTTAATTGAATTTAATTCTCAACCCAGTAAGAAAAAAATTGACAAATAATCTTGATTAATTATTGACTGGTTTTATAAGAGCTAATTTAACCCAGACAGTATTACTAATATCCAGGATTCTAAAATTGAGGTAATCTATAGTCCTAGACTAGACTCGAAAGCTGTGAAACGCCTGTAATATGTCAAACTGTCACTGACTCGTGAATGAGCTGATGCGAGCCTTCCTGGGCTGAAAGTGTACTACACTTTAAATGGCTGAAATTAATTAATCTGAGTTTCTGCATGATGGGATGACTCTGCTCTGCTATTTCTGCTCTGCCGCTGTCGCTCTCTCTCCTTCCAATTCTCTCCCACTCTCTATCTATCTTTCTCTCTGGCTGTATTATATGCTGATGTGCTTGCAAATGAGGCTGCTGCCCGTTTAGGCAGGTATTTGATTGCTGGCCTCATTTTCGCAGCCCTACTAGTAATCCGACCAGGTGATTCATTCTTGCACCGTCTTTTTCCCACCACCATTCCTCCCGTTCTCTCTCTGTCCCTTTCCGGTCCCATCACACAGCCTTCAGAGGTCGTCTGGGTCTGTATCGATGGGTTTAGAACACCAGGCAGACAGAGAGGGGGAGGAGGGAGGAGGGAGAGAGGAGACCGGGTCATCACTCTGCTTTTGAGTTCCCTGTATCAGCCCAGCTCCGGCTCCAGTGGTCCGTAGAGAGCCTGGAACTAAATGGAGTATCTATTGGCTCAATGAGAAAATTGCTTTTTTCGATTGCTGAAGGACCCTTCATTTAATGTGTGTGATGTAGAGGCCTCTGCCAGTAATGGGTTCTGTATCTTTGTTGTCAGGAGACATGAGGAAATGAAATTTGCTTTTCAGCAGGCAGAAATAATTTGGAACGGAAAAGGTGCATTTGTCCTGTGCTTTTTTTCAAAGGACCCCTGTGTGCTGTAGGTGTGCTCTGTGTCTTGCCACAGGCATTCTGCAGTATACCTATTTTTCAGACCGATAGATCATCCATATTAGGACTTGCAAGTGGATGTAGTTTGTGATGGGTTATTGCTTCACACTGAAGTTGGTGTTGTGTATGAATCCCTGTCAGAACTTCTCAACATAAACACCCAGTGGGTTTAACAACAGAAATTGCTAGAATGATGCTGTAAAAAACGACGTATTGAAGATCTTAAAACCTTTAGTGTGGGTTTCACAATAAAGGAGGCCTACTGAATCATGAAACAAACCAAAAAAATGAAGGCATACATACACAAACACTCTTGAAACACAACATTTTCTGCTGCACATTTGGATCTAGCCAGTTTTGCGAAGGGTTTAAGAGTGGATACAGCTGGAAGTCCTGGAGTTCACGAAGAGCAGGAAGTGCAGGGCCCTGTTTCGCTGACACTTCCTCTTTATCTTGAGGAAGCAGGCCGTTTGTTTGCGCTTGGCCCGAGGTTTCTTTGTGCTTATCTTGCATTCCGGCAGTTTCCTTCAATAATGGCCATTCCAAGCAGGTAATATAATGAGGGAAAGGTATGTATTTGACAAGCTGGGCCAAGGAGATAGCGGGCTTTGGAAGAGCCGGTTGACAGGCAGGTAAGGCGGGCAGGCTGGCAGTCTGTTGAAAAGACGTTCACCCCAGTCCTCTGGATGTTCAAAACACATCTCCCCTGAAATCCCCTCAGCCACCTTCCCACCGCAATGTTTTTAGGCTTAATAAGCCGTGTCACTCACATGTCCGTTAAAAGTCTAGATGCAGGAAGCTGCTTGGCATTACAGACAGTGAGAACACAGACGAAATCCCTGTCATCTCACCTCACACCCCCGAAGGGACTTAGACAGCCAGTGATGGACATGTGTCAGGCTTTGGTATAAGGGAACAGATGACATGATGAAGCTAGGATGGGCAGATCTATATTCCCCATGCTGATTACATGACTGCTTCTGCCTGGGAGATGAGATGATAGAGGGGATGCATTAATGCCTCTCTGATCACTGGCCTCTGGAAGCAGATGAAGTTGAGATGTGGAGCCACATACCAAGGTAGGGTTAGGATAAGGGCTGGATCTTTTTTGGGTACAGTGATACAGTAGTTTTTATGAGACAGCCAAACAGAGACTGCAGTGACTTGATATTCTGTGTTGAAAATAGGCCTTGGTTCCGAATGCACTAGTCATGGCTGTTCCTGCACAGCAACAACAACGCAGCACTTGTTGGTGAGTAAACAAGAGGGAGAGCGTGATTGTTCAAACAACTCGTTTAACACAAGTGTCTTCTGAAACAGTTCGGTGTCTTTCGCGGGTTGCCCAATTCAAAACAGCTCTAGATAAACATCTTCTGTTGGCAGTTGTCCTCCCAATCCACCCATTGTTGTTTAAATAGCTCTCGTTCCTGGCATGGGGCTACACATAGATTGTATCTACAGAGAACCCGTTTATACTTATTAAAGGAGAATGTGCTTAAAATACGGATCAATGAATTTCATCTATGGAAGACAGATTTGTGGGGGGGGGGTGGAGGACTGGAGGCTGAATGGCACAGTTGTTGGGACTTTTAGCCCATTCTCTGTTCTGGTGTTGGGCTCACAGCTGAGCCTTGGGTCATGGTACAGTGGTCTTTAGTACAGCCATGTGAGAGCTGGGTTGAGGAAGTCCTTGTGAGTCGGTAGCGGGTAGCTTGGTGGAGCCAGCCTGATGTGTTTTCACAGCCTCAGCTTGTGACTCACAAGGTTATAATGACTCTGTTCTCCTGATTCAGGCATTCTTCACATGAAATGGGACTCTTCCAGCTTCTGGTCTTTCTCTTTTCCTGTTTCTCTGGCGGCAAGCCATGCTCTCTCTCTCTCTCTCTCTCTCTCTCTCTCTCTCTCTCTCTCTCTCTCTCTCTCTCTCTCTCTCTCTCTCTCTCTCTCTCTGTCTCTTTCCCTCCCTCACTATCTGTCTTTGATTCTCCCTCTCTTTCTCTCTCACTGTATCTTTCTCTCTTTCTCTCACTCTATATTTTTCTCTCTCTCCTTCTGCCCCTCCTTCTCTCTCTCTCTTTCTCTCCCTCTTTAACTATCTCTCTCTCTCTATCTCTCTCTCAGTCCTGTCTCCATGCCTCTGGAATACCCCTGCTCTTTCAATCTGCAGTTAGTTGTGAGCAGCAGAGCAGGACATTGGAGACAGGCCCCACCTTCGTGCCTGCTGGCTCTGAGGTACTTGTGCTCTAATATAAATTCAGTTTCTCCATTCAGTACGGTACTATACTATTTAATTGTGTAGGATACATACCTCTGTGACCTGTAGCAGCTCATTATACGACTATGGGATGAGCTACAGTGTGGTTTAGACACACACATATACAAACGTGCAATGACAAATTGACTCATTTTAGGCAAACATTAGAATTGTCCTAGATGGGGTTGCTGTGTAAGATGACTGAGCCAATTAGATAAGGGTCAGTTTGAACAAATTAAAAATTGCCCTTAGTGTCCAAGTCTGTCATTATCTCATTAAAATAGCTCTGGCATTTGTGATCTTGGAATGGTAAATGTTGGATCATGCTGAAGGGAGGCTTTCAAATCACATTTATGGACATGAAGCTGACTGGAGAGTCGGGGGATGACGTCATCTGTCTGGCTGCTTTTTCGTTGTTGCTTTTTCAGTAGATGGTGAATTATAGACTGGCTCTAGGGCGAGTTATTCTGAGCCTGATATGGGTTTCCTACAGTCTCCCAATAACACTTTATGGTTTCAGTTGCTGACACAGAGCATAAAAACCCCATAATAAACAAATATGAGCTCCAGTAAACACACACTCTACTTAATTCTAGAAGTGCACACACACACCCTATGCACCATCCATCTTTGCATGTTGGAAATGTGAACGATGGGGCTTGTTGTGGATGTTTTGTACGTTTGAACGTGGCAGATGTTTGAGTATTTCAATCTAGGCTGAGGCTTTATGTGTTGAATTATGTACAAAGTCAGTGTGGTGGAGAAAAAGCTGGAGGTAAGCAGATATCTTGCCTTTGATTCCAAGGTGAGTGTGTCAAAAAGACACAAGTAGGTTAATGTGATTCTTTGCAGATTCTCCCAACTGTCATAACCTTGTGCCTTCCTGTTTCAAGTAAAGCGTGTAGAAAATATTTTTATTTCTTCACTACCACCCCACCCCTCAAACTCAGACATAGGAATCAGCTGGCTTATCACACTCTTAGAAGCCCACACACATTCACCTATGGCTCCCTAATTCCCTGTGGCTCTGCCAGGGTAGGGATGATGTTCCAGTCTCCCCCCCACAGCTTGAGCCTCATCTCTGCTCTGTTAGACATGTGGGCTCCCTGCCTCCCTTCCTCGCCTGGCCTGGGGACTGGGGACTGATCAGTGTTTGATTAGAAAAATCCCCCTTGTGGTTCAAACTGTACCGAGGGAGACAGACTAGATAATGATCCCACCCCTGCCAGGATAACAGCCTTCCCTCAGAACCGGACCGAGGTTTGTGGTCCAACCTCAGGCGCCTACTTGTGTTTCGAAGCCCTGTGGTATAGTAGCATCATGTTGGCCAGGTGAACAGGACACCTGGCCATTTATATTGATTTGCATTGCTGTTTTTCTATGGTTCCTGCTGAAAAGATGATGACAGACTTATCTTGCTAGCATTCTCGCGGATATGGAGGTCATCCTTATGCTCAGTGATGGAGAGGACAGCTGACAGCCGGTATCGCGTCAGAATCCCCGCACAACGCTTGGCTTGTTTTCAAATGTCCTTCAACTTCGACAGCCACCTATCAAACCATCATACAGCACAAGTACGATTTTTGAAGTTCAAAGCCAAAGACTGCGCAACTATTACGCACAATTTCACTCTTCAAGCTGTTGAGGGTTTTTTCAAGTGATCCAGAGCACTTAGACAGCGGTGCTTGCTCTTGAACGTACCCCTCTTCAAACACTGTATCCTCTAGGCCTTTAAACGCCTGTGCTCGTCTGAACACCCCCTATTGTAAAACGTAGAGGGTAGTCTAGCTGCCTAATATGTATCCTGGTTAACCGTAGATTAAATCTACATGTCGTAGACAGTCATTTGTCGTCCTTCAAGGGAGAAAACGATTAGATGGCGAAGCCTGACGAGAGCCTCATGATTTTTTTATGTTCCTTTATAAAAGTTTCAGCCTCCTACCACTCTGAAAGCGCCCTGCTTTAGACAGCGTTTGTGGGTCACTGCTCTAAAACACGGCCTCTCGCCGTCCTTTGGGTAAATAGAACACCAAGAAGAACACCAAGACCACGGGATCTTTACAGCGGAGGAGGACCACGTCACATCTCACAGGTGATTCATGCTGAGTCTCGATTTAAAGATGACGAAGTCCTACGACAAGAGTTTCTCTCTCTCTAGTGCAGCGGAGGGGTTTAGGACCATCACTATGTATACTTTGAACAATATTCCTTTCCGCTCCAAATCCTTACCTTTCCATATCTGCTTCTCTCTTTGAGGCTGCTGGTGAACTTCCTAAATGTTTCATTCGAGGGGGAGGGACGGTGTTGTCATGGAAATTGATTTCTGTCCCTAGATGTTTTTGACAGCAGAGTCCAAGGGAGTTGCGTCGCTTGTGTTTGCCAGAGATAACAAAAACATTGCAAGTGTTTTCTGAATCGGTAGAGTGCCAAAAATAATTAGCAGTGTTCATTTGTTTGGGCTGTGAATTAAAACCTATTGGGCTCTCTTTGTTGTCTCGTTCAGAGGAACGTTGAACGCCTTCAAATTGATTAGTTGCCTGTGCGTCTTTGAGAAGGTGATGAAAGTGCTGGAACCTAATTACGAGCACCTGTGTGTGATGTGACACACTTCCAGATTGAAATGCGTATGGCCAAGTCAGGTGTGTCAGCCTGTGCTTCAGGAGCACTTAGAGAGCCTGTCCTTCTGATGAACAGGGTTACCATGTGACCAGGTGTCAGCGCCAAGGTTTGGCTAATCTATTTGGACTGCCTTGTGTCTGTGTCAGTGTGTGGATACGCATTTTTTAACCCCACACATCCAACCGCTTGCCAACGAACGATTCTGGGCTTCCGATGTGAATGTTGTTTGAGCTGGAGGTTTGGTTTCAGTGATAACAAGGCAGTGAAAAACCCCCAAAAATTCTCCAGAATGCAAATAAATGCAGTACTAAAAGATGATCTTAGACTGCTCATGAGAAGAGTAGAAAAGTCTAACAGTGGTGTAAAGAGCACCTGTATAGGGAGACATTAACACTCTGCTTATTGCTTCAGGCAGTTTGGCACGCTATGTTTTTTTTTTCTTCTTTGCATTAACAGAAAACAGGTGCAAAATGTTATCCTCCTCAAAACACCAGTAAGGGGAATACTTTCACCCCCACCGCAACTCAATCAACCGCCAGCCTTCGTAATCTTTGTTTATTTATCTAGATCTTGGGCTTTCAAACATTCATCTACTCTCCCTAGGACCTTTTATCTGGTCTGATTTTCTGCTCTGTCGCCTTGTGACTGACCTGCTGTAGACTTCTCTGCTTTTGAGGAACTCAAGACGTCAGATTGCATGCGGTTTGAAAAGGAAAACCCATTAAGTATGTTCAACTTCACCTCAGCAGCTCATTATAAACAGGTCTTTCGCTATCTGTAATCTCCCTCTGCCTCTCCTCTCTGAATCGTTACCATTTGGTGGCTGCCATCAAAGCCAAGTCTCACGCATTGAAATTAATGAGAGATAAAACGCTATTTTCATTTTCTAGCCCATAATCCCTTTGTGATGGTGTCTGGATTTGAGGAAAAACACCCCTCTGAGAAAGCGCCTCTCAACAGATATCGCCTTTCTGTACGAGCTTAAAATGTAGAGCCATGATCCGGAACATTCTCCTATCAGACAATCTGATTATTTCCATGAGAAGCAAAGACTAGCTCAAGCATTTATTCTACAGGTGATTTGTATCTCAATGGCTTTCATCCAGCCAAAGCAAAAAAATCATTTTAAAGTCATCATCATGTTAAAATGTCATGTTAAAATCATGTTAAAATCATTTATGCCTTAAATTGAGGTGGAAACTGGGTTATTAAACGCTACAAGGCTCCATTTGCTTATATGTTGATCTTACTCAGGTGAGTCTTGGCCTATGCTAGACTGGGTTAAATTGGAAATGGCTAAGTGGACTGTTTAAATCTAAAATGGTAACACTGCAAAGGGCTAATGCAGTGGGTTTGCTTTCTGCTGCCTAAGCTACACATTAAACTACACATGCAGTTTCATCACTGCACCACATGAATACTCGCACAGCTTGAGCTGAATCTGCTGTAGCAAGACAGTTGTCATTAGTTAATGTACCCACAAGAATTTAAAAAGGCAGTAGCCCATTCCTCGCTTAAGCACATGCTGCAAAACTCAATTTACAACGTATTTAAAAGTTTCATATACGTGACTGGTTGTGCCACGTTTTTTAATGTACCTTTTTATGTTTATATAAAGAGATGGCATCGATTTAAGTAAGAACAAAGTCTATGGTCACCGCCATTGTTGAAATACTTCCTCTGTCAGCAAACCGATACCGATCAGCCGTATTCGATGGCTCATGATTCTTCTCTGACCACATTCATCCTCCCCATTGCTCCATATCCATCATGTTTTGTGGTGGAAACCTATTGACTTGTGTTCCTTCAGGGACTTAATCCTGGACCTCTTCCAAACAGCTCAGTTTCCATCCTCTCCTCATCTCTCCTCTCAGCCTCATAAATCACTGTGATGTAATTTCGTAAACTCCCTTTCCCACAGCTTGGGTCTGGAGGTAGTGCATTCTCACAGAGAAAGTGTTTTAGAATGGCCAGTTAACCCCAACCCCCTATCCCCCTATCCCACCTCCCCCAGCCCCCACCCTACCTCCCAAAACAGCCCCTCTAGTGACGGCCTGTCAGACCACTCTAACGTCCCCGGCCTGTGAAAGCTTTTTCAGCCATTAAAAGACCTCAGCAGTAGCGGAACTCCTTTCCTTGATAACGTTGTTTTCCTGAGTGTGTGTTTTATGTTTTGTTTTTCCAGGCTGCGGGGATTGAGTAAAGTTCACTTTCTCACAGCTGACCCTCGCTGTTTATGTCTGTTCTGGTCTCGCAGCCCCTCAGATTAAATCGCAAAGAGTGCTTGTTGTGCTGTGCCAAGTGCAGATTTCGCCCGATGTCTCAGTGCGTAGCCTTCCGCGAGCTGTCAGGAGAAACGCTCCTGAGTTTTCATGAGGTTGTTCTGTGGAAAAAAAACACCCAGCCCTATTTTCCACCCCCTTCCATGCCTTTTTTTTTGGGGGGGGGGGGCCTTAGCGGGATGCAGGATACCTCCTTAAGGATGTCTTTCAACTCCCATTCCTGGGAGTATTTGGCTTAGGGAGAACCGAGATGGAGGTTTTGGAAGGGAGGTAGATCTCTCGGTCACACGGTTCACAGTGTTGCTTTATCCTTGGTTTCATCGTCCGTTGTTCTCCTAATCCTCCTGCTGCCAATCTCACCGCGTCTGCTGTTCAGCACGGACGATGAAAGTTAGAAATGATATTCTATTCGAACGTCTTCTGTGAGCATTTATTTTTCCGTAGTACTACTGCGTTCACAAAGCGAGACGTTTGCTTCCAGTGTCGAGCTGGTCGCCTCGGCCTCACGGCAGATGGCTGCGCTGTGCGAGGGATCACGGCATGCTTGTCGGGTGCATGTGCTGCTTTACGAGGCAGCGCCCCTTTTGGAGCCTCGTCAGGGCTGAGGAAATGAGCCAGATGCAGGACTCCTGGCACTCATAACCCAGCAGGACACCCCCCCCCCCCCTGCTCCTGTTGGGCTCTTTGGGAACTCAGAGGTATGGAGATCTGGAGCAGACTGGCTGGCCCTCTGTGAGTGTCACTGGTCCACTCTGGGACTCTTGGTCCTCTCTGGGACTCCTGGTCCACTCTGGGACTCCTGGTCCACTCTGGGACTCTTGGTCCACTCTGGGACTCCTGGTCCTCTCTGGGACTCCTGGTCCACTCTGGGACTCTTGGTCCTCTCTGGGACTCCTGGTCCACTCTGGGACTCCTGGTCCTCTCTGGGACTCCTGGTCCTCTCTGGGACTCCTGGTCCACTCTGGGACTCCTGGTCCACTCTGGGACTCCTGGTCCTCTCTGGGACTCCTGGTCCTCTCTGGGACTCCTGGTCCTCTCTGGGACTCCCCCTGGTCTACAGCCAGCAGTGCAGACTGGATTACCTGACTGTTCAAGGCTGTTAAACATACCTGTCTCTACCTATCCTAGGCTGTTATGCAATGCTCTCTAAGCATCGCTGTGGTGGCTTCAAATATTGCTCATTCATGGCCTTGAGAGAAATTCCAACGCTCCACCACCTTTACGCCTTGTGTGTTGGTAGTGTAGCTTTGGGATCTTCAACCCATTTCACAGTTTGTCTACTTCTCTTGACATTTCCTCGGACATCTTGACGTTCTTGTCAGAACTTCTTGAGGCGGAGTTTTCACAGCTGTGATAACCTGAACCCAGTTGATGTGGGGGGGAGGGGAGGCGTTTGGGGCTGGTTAAGGGAGCACACGCTGAGGTATTCAGGGAAAACCATGAACAATAAGGCCCAGACATGGAGCCTCACTCAGGGGACGAACCCACCAGCTCTCAGCTGGAGACATATTACTGAACAAATGCTCTTAGGTTCGAGAAATCAACAATCTATATGTGCTAGTGCTAAACATAGGGATTGCTGCTCAGTTTCAGTGTGTACTTTGTGTGATATGATCTGGTTTGTTAACTGCCGACCAGATGCAGCTGGAGATCTCAGCTTTATCGTGACATTTGTTTGCCTTCACAGAGGGCAGATGGATTGCAGGAAGGTGCAGGTATCCAACAGCTGCAGGTTATACTTAGAGGAAGATCTCTCTGGAGGGCAAATTCAAAGGTCCTCAGATTTTCATGATTAAAATGAGTCGTAGCTGGTACCACAGGATCGGGAGTGTATTTGCCCTTTTCCCGCTGAGACATTTACTCTGCAGTCCAGCTAAACAAACGACTCATGAATCGACTCCCAGTAAATTCCTCAGTGGCTCGGTAGTTCTGCGTTTGAGGCTGCATTCCTCTAAAGGCTTTATGGGACTTTGGGCTCAAACAACGATGGAAATGGTTAACATGAAGCTGTTCAACATCAGCTAGCGGGTTCTGTGGGTGGAGACAAGAGAACAGGGAGGGTTTAACAGCCCCAGCCCCTTCCATGTTTGAGGTAATGAACTCTTATCTTGGCTGGGATTGGGGAGGGAGGCTGTGGACATACTTGCTATATGTTTTGGTTACCCTTTATGGGGGGGGAAAAAGGCCTTGTTCCCTAATTGTGTCCCAGGGGCCCCAGTTTCTCAGTATTCACAACCTTTTCCTGTCCCTCACAAAGGCTCGCGCTACCCCTCCTCCCCTGACCTCCGGCACAATTCGACAGGTCTTTCCCCTTTAATCACTCTGCTTCAAAGGTGTGTTGTGATACCCTCCAGCGCCCCCCCCCCCCCCAAGACTCTGTTAGGACTTGAGGGCATGGGAAGGGTGGAGGGTTGGAGGGTGTTGGCGTGAGGGTTTTGGGGTGGTGAAATGCAGGCAGAAGAAAGTGAACAAAAACAACAGTAAGTAGCCTTGCATGGAGACTGTTTATCATCATAAGTCATGTGGAAGGCGATCACGTGAGAGAGAGAGAGGCCTTCGACAAGCTTGTCCTCCTCTCCCTTCAGGAGCGATGGAGGCCGGCAGCCTTGCCTGGGCTGCTACCTGTTGTTGGTGGGAGCCTGGGTAACATCTGCCGGCAGCTTTGAAGAGAGGTGGAGGTTTCATGTCAGATTCAATAAGCATCAAAATTACACCCTCCAAAAAAAAGTTCTGCGTTCCTACCGGGATTCCATCTCACCCGAACCCATTAACAGGTTGAGACCTGGGGAAAGTGCTATATGAGTCATTCTCAATCATTTAGTTGGGGAAGGGGGGGGGAGGTGTGCGAGGGTCTGCTAAATGAATAAATGTAAATGTCATGTGCTCTGCATCGCTGAATACAAATCGGAGCCCAGTTCATTTAGTCAGAGAGCAGACAGAGAGAGAGCACAGGCCCTATTTCAGCCTAGACCAGTGACTGGAGGAGTGAGTGATCTGTTTGATCCTTTGTGATCAGAGGAAGGATTGTCTCTCAGTAGCTTATCAGGGTCCCTTGTTGCTGACTCTGTCTGATCGATGAATCTGGATCGGCTTTGGTGATAATTCTGACTCACTTCATTAAAGCAGATGTCCAGAGGAAATACGGCCTGTAGCTCTTACCCTCTCGCTCGAATCTAAGATCTGAGAAACAACTGTGTATATGGAGGCTGTCAGTAGGAATGGGTGAGAATAAGTTTATAGATTATTATAGGAGGCAGACTTTCGTATTAGAGGGTTTGATGCAGTTTGCTCAAGTTGAGAGAGAACAGAGTAATCGTAAAGTTTTATTTGTTATAGGTTGCTCTCCTGCTGTGTAACAGTGTAACTTCCTTTCACACTTCCTGCTCCATTTCCCATATCCGAAGGAAGTGTGTCTCATCCAGTAGGCCTGCTGTGTCCTGACCTACAGGATGACCTGTAGCTAGGGTTACCAGGGTTACCAGGGCTGGGAGGTCCCAGGCGGTGTGGGAGGGCAAGGGCGTGGCCACACAGGAAGAGCAACATGAAATGGAAATCTTCCAAGGTTATTACTTCCTCTTGACCTATGACCTTCGAATGAGCGCATCCCAAACTCATGAAGCGGTGGGTCAGATGTTGCCAAGTTGCAGTTCTCCAGTGCAGATGAGATTCAACTTTTGTAAATGGAAAATGAACCATCAAACACAGTCGCAGTAACTCGGATCAAAGAAGGTAGACCCACTATAGACCCACTATAGACCCACCGTAGACCCACCGTAGACCCGTCCAGTAGCCGTGGGATGTTTGGATTGTGCGCATGCTGCGGTTCGAGATGAAATGTCAGCGACTGGAGCGTGAGAGGGATTTCCATGAAAGTGGACCGACTGAGTGGATGCAGATGAGCCTCATTGTCTGAGTCTCTTTCTCCTGCTCTGGCTGAGCCTCAGATGGCCTGGCCTTTCTGCTCTCCCGCGAGGGTCTCTCCCATTGTTCGGCTTCTCTCTTCAACCTCCCACCCCCTGATATCGTAAAGCCCCCCACCCCAATCCCCTCCCACCCCCCCATCGCCAACCTATTGGTGCTCCACTTTCCCCTGTGTGTGTTACCATGGAAACGGGGGTGGGGGGGTGGAATAATAATGCAGCTCCTCGGTTGTGCTCCTCTCCACCAGCTAATAGCTCTCTAAACACAGGCTCCAGAGAGGATGCTCTGCTACAGGCGTGGGGGGGGGAAGGATGCAATGTGACCGTCGTCTTTGTAATGTAAGATTATAACCCTCAGGATGACAGCTACAAGTGGGTCTGTGCCTGTTCTAATAGACTTTCTCTAAGTGACATGTTGGAGGCGAGGACTGCTTATGGAGTTTATGGCTGAGAAGTCACACAAATTCATTATGTCCCCACCAATAACATTTTATTACGTCAGGGGTTTGTATTGTGTAGGAAAGTAGAGTGCAGTATTTTGTCGGGTACCAAAGGCTGTGTTTTGGTCGACACAGATTCATTGTTGATTGTCTGTTTTTTTTTTGTGGTTTTGTTTTTGTAGTTGTTTATGAACATCAGGCCTTGTGACGAGTGAGTCTTGTCATTACAGCACATCCTTCTCAGCCAGTGTTCTTTCCCACTCAGGATTTGATTGCGTTTTCTAGATGTAATCACAGTGCTAGATGGGGGGTAGGGGGGCTGTAACTGTCAGCTGTTGTCCTGATGAGTCGGAAGGCTGATGGCAATATAGTGTGACTGAAAGTAGTGTTCTAGATTCTTCTCAACACTCCCGGGACATTCTCTGTTCCCCCTAAGCAGCTGGAAAAAAAGATGATTGGCTCCATTGACAGCTCTCCATATTTGATAGACCTAGCTGTCACTGCCAGTGCTGGTGTCTGTCAGTAAGAATAGCTGTGAGAGTTGAAGCAACAGTACCAGCAGTCGAATTGCCACTCGCTGCCATTTCATTATTTCCATCTGTAGGAGACATTTGTGGCAGAGCAACTTGAACAGTAAAAAGTTTGAAGCATTTAAGCTCGTTGTCTTACACTCTGTTGGAGATCCACTTTGACAGTTCAACTAGCAACATGTAATTAGTAAGAGATGCTGTTTACCGTGATGAATGCATAATGTTCAAGGTTAGCATGAGGAGGCGCACAGGGTGAGCAGAACATGCGGCTCAGTAATACATGGTAATTAGCCAAGAAGGATGGAACACAGATCACAATAGAATAGTAGGCATTCCATTTCTGCCTGACTGCAACTGGATAGCTACTGTCAATGTTTTTTTTCTTTCTTCTATGCTGTTACTGTTAATTAAGCTGTCTGGATGAGCAGTGGAATATTCAAATAATTAAAACGCCAGCGAAATGTCGTATTGCGTTCACCACAGGGAAGCGTGTCATAAATTATAGATCACAAATTGTATCTTAATACTCAGATGTTGTTGTTGGGAAATGGTTTTGTAGTCCTCGAACTGAGAGGAAACCGTACCATAGAAGCTTCTTACGCAGGGACAGTAACAATGCTAGCATGTCTGTCTGTGGGTAGCTGTGCCTGAACCCTGTGTGTGTCTGTCTGTCCACAGCTCATGACAACAGGAGAGGAGAGGATCCAGAGAGAGAACCTCAAACGCATCTGAACGACGACAAGGCATCAACAGTTACCCATGGTAACGTTACCTAATCCATTCACGTCTGTGAACCCTCTACACACGATTCCAGTCATTTAGATTAAAGGCATTCATCCAACCAAAAACATCTAAGAGCTTTATTTTTTTTCCATCTTCTCCCCCTGTATTCTCACACCCGCCCACTCCTCCCTCCTCGTCCCCCTCCCAGAGACACACAGCTTACATCACATGTCCTTGTGTGTGTTGGTGCTGGGGTGATATCAAGGCCCCATGCTGAGAGCAGCTTCTTTCAAACCCACTTTTCACCACACTGAATCATCTCGGAACAAAACCTTGGTTTTAAAAAAATAGGAAGGCAACCACTGAGGGAAAACCTGCTCTGAAGACTCTCTGTTTACCAGCGTTTTGACTGCAGAGTCTGCCTTCCTTTGTTAACCAAGGGGGTTGAAGGTCCACAGCTGACAGCTTTGTGTCCTACCACTTGGCCAGCAGAAGCCTTGGTTCTCTGCGAAGGCCTGATTTGCATTGAGATCCACATTAGTATTCAGAGCACGCGGGGGGAAGCAGACGCTCATGGCTCCAGAGGTTAAAGGTGACTTCAGACGGAGACACAACAACAACCGGGAACGCGTCACTTTTTAAAGGTCCCTCTTTACCAAACAAAGAGACTGACTGTTCTTGATATATATCTGTTTTTCAGTGTTTTGAGTCATTCTCAGTGCTATGTGCTGGAAATACACAGAAATACGTTTCCTGTGGGTGTTTTTTGACTGTAACACCCATCACACATAAGCTCAGTTCCTTCGCGGATCTTCTTAACATGTAATGGTGTCAATGCATTAAGCATAAGGCCCCCTTGTCACATTAATATCCAAGCACATGCCCAGCTCTTCCAGAGTTCTGCAGTGACCGCTGATTGGTTGGGGGACATTAACAAATCATGAATCTTTGACACGTTGACGAGCATACGCACACGCACGTTTACACAAACACACACACACACACACAGATTCTCATTTATTTACAATGAGTGGTGAGCCATGTGTGTTGTGGGACCTTGAATGTAGGTGGACATCTTCCTCTGAGCACCGCACTCAAACATATGTGCAACCACTACCCATCTCTCTGTCTGTCTGTCTGTCTGTCTGTCTGTCCTCTCTCTCTCTCTCTCTCTCTCCCTCTCTCTCTCTCTCTCTCTCTCTCTCTCTCCCTCTCTCTCTCTCTCTCTCTCTCTCTCTCTCTCTCTCTCTCTCTCTCTCTCTCTCTCTCTCCTCCCTCTCTCTCTCTCTCTCTCTCTCTCTCTCTCTCTCTCTCTCTCTCTCTCTCTCTCTCTCTCCCCCTCACACACATTTCTCTGGCTTTTGCTTTTGATCTTAGAATAAATATTCAGTGTAACCTCAGTCTGGTGCACAGTTAGTCTTTGCTGTTGTTTTGCCAAAAAAAAGAGGAGAAAACCTCTCTTTCATTTATTGGTTTTTGATCCGCCTCTTCTAAGCCTTGTGTACCTTTGGAAGCAGGCAGCATGGGAGCGCTGGAGCAGCACCGTGAGTAAACAGAGTCCAGGCAGAGGACTCTGGAACCTCTAACATATGGTCTTGTAGGCGGCCCTGAGCCATCACTGATTAGACAAATGGCTGTTAAGGCTGTCCTCTAACCCCCCTCTGTGTGTGCTGCTCTGCTCTGTTTGTGGGGAACAGGAACCAGGCCTAAGTGGAGATTCCAAACTAGCCTGCCACACAAAGGCTCTTCCTCTGAACCCCCCACCCCCCCCACACACACACACACACATCCCCCACATCCTGGTAACCAAGGAAACTGATGTCCTTTTTTACGCTGTGCACGCTTGCTCGTCTCTTTAAGGTGTTTTTCTTTTTTGGCGTGTTCCTCAAATGGACGTGTCTCACTATGTACATCTGTGCCTGACCAAGTAAGCACTGGAAGGTTTACTGGCCAGAACTCTGTTTAGTTTAATGTAACTGGTCTCTGTCCAAACAAGCCACCTGCTGTGAGCATGGGGGGGGGGGGATGGAGGGAAAGACCAGGCCTTTTTGTGTGGTTCTGTGTATGTGTCATGTGGTGTGTGAGAGAGCACAGGTATGTGAATGTGTACATCCCTTGGAGATAGGAGTGCCATTGTCTACGTCCAGAAATAGCAGCTGGGAAGTCCATATGTATACATGTACTGCTAAGTACAGCAATGTGATGAAAACTATCATTGTATTCAGCACAATGTACTGGAGAATTGAATACTTTTTGACCCTATCCAGAACCTTGTTTTCAGTCGGTATATTTGACACTTCATTATTGGGATTTTCCAACTTGGCCGTATGAGATGGGGAAGTAATGGTTCACATCCTTAAATTAATTCGATGCAGTATGACTGAGACATTCCCCGAGAATTATGGGTAAAATGGTTTCACGTCAAGCGCAGATAATCTCTCCCATTGTCATCACACTTACTACTTAACGCAAAAAAGCTTTAAATTGAGTTACAGCTCATTTTCATGGAAACCCCCCCCCCTCCCCCAGTGTGTGTCCATCGCCCGTACCCAGCATCCCTTGGGAAACCCCTTTCGAGTGTTAACCACAGGCCACTATGGAGAAGTGTTTATGTGTTCATTGTTCCTTTGTGACCACATGCTCTAGCTGAGGGCTGGAGAGACGGAACTCCAGGGGGGATCGATGGCCTATCGACCATCCACCCCAGCTTGCTATTGATCCGTCCGTCCTCGAACCGCTGAGGACCTCCGCTCAGCCAGACAGAGGTGCTGACACGTTTAATGCCAGCCTCTCTGCTGCCTTGTGGCATTTCTTCTGCAGGATAATCTGGAGGAATCACACCGTGGATGGATATCAGCCAACATCTTCGGCTCTCCCCCTCCCCCATTCCTCACCCCCCCCCCCCCTTCACCCCTTCCCCCTCCAGCTCTACCACATGCCCTTCCAATGGCATGCTGCCAAAAGGCAATGGGAGAGGCGCGTGAATGTCTTCCCCCCCTGTTCCCCCATCTCTCCTTATCTTCTGGATCGGCTGAAGGTGACTAGGTTTCAGGGAGAGAGAGTAGGAATGTCCAGCTGGGCTCTGGAGATAATGGGCCTGTAGGATGGTTGATGGCAGAAGGGTCTGGCTGCATCTGCCCCTCTGTTATTCCTGACTGGGGAATTTCTGGAGCTCATCCGACTATTGTTTGGCATGTGAGTCAGCTGCCCGGTCAGAAGACTGTTTGACATCAAGGCTGTAGAAGAAGTCCAGTGCGTGACTCCGGAGAGCGCCTTCCGGAGGCCTGGCAGAGAACTGATCCTACTTGGAAATCCTAATTGGACACGGGAGATCAATTGCAGTGAGTTACGCAAAGATGTGAAATTCATCATAGACCACCCACTCTTCCCTGTGAACAGATTCATAGGGACCCCCGGCATATTTTGAACCAATTAAAACATCTTGCCTGAGGGCTGAACAGCAGTTCGTCCCGACCCGGAATGATTGCTAACTACCTTCCCACCATATCAACTGGCATCATTCTGAGAAAAGAAAAAATAGGTTTTTGTTGTCGTGAGCCTAACATTCTGGAGGTTGTCAGTACTGGATTTATGTACAGCAAGCAACTAAAACACTGACATCTGTGGCTGTTAGCTTCCCTTCCTGGTTGACTGTGAGCAGCCCTCAACAGAAGTACGGAGCTGTAGATACTCACTGCTTAGCATTCAGAGCACTTCAAAGCTCCTCCGTGTGATAGCGTGGCCCAAGGCTCATTCCCTCCTAATTTGAGGTTCATTAAGGGACCTGACAACCCTCCAGGGAGCCCGGCGCTCTGTCGGAGGAGGAGGCCGTTCCTCTCTCTTATTTTTTGGGGCCGTTTGCTTGCTGAGACTTCGGAGGGGGGGGGGGGGGAGTTGCCAAGAGAATGACGAAAATGGGTTTTTAATTGAGATGAAGGGTGATTTCACATCAGTGCGTGTGTTCCTGGAGTGTGTCTGTCGGAGGGCGGGCCTGGGGGGGTGGGGTGGGGGGGTGGGGATGTGGGAGGAGGGTGTGTAAGGGGCCTCATCGGTCAGTCTGTACAGACCGTGTGCATCTGTGCCACATGCAGCTACACTATTGGTCTAGCGGGATGATTTCCATCCTCCCCAGGGGTCAATTAAGGGAGATCAGTTAGGAGAGTCCCGACATTTAAACAGGGTCAAGTTCCAACCCTCATGATCTCAGCGGTGTCTGAGGTACTAATGATGATTCGGTATGCTGGCACACGTGTAACGTTTGAGGGTGGTCTATAAGGGGTTGGGGGGGGGGGGGGGGTAGGGTAGGGCGCTGGGCCGAGGAGCAGTGTCCTTGTCCTAATCCATTTGTCCTGGTGGCTGGTGGGGGGATAAGGGAGGACCGCGTTGGCGAGTCACTTCATTAATCGTGCTGAAAGTGTCATCGCCCAAGGAGAACCAGCCAAGGATGTTCTATTTTAACAGGGGAGGTGTTAGCCTCCAATATCTTTCTTATCTTCAGATGAGCTTGCACTGATGGGACTGTCGGCATGGCGATAGTGTGGACTCCTAAACCCAGCCCAGCCCTCTCCTCCCCTAATAGCTACTGTATGAGTTGAGGAGGACTGGTTTGGGCCCGTTGGCTACCGGTTCCTGATTGGTGGAGAATGTAGGTCATGTGGGATTGCCCTCGTTGCCGTACTCTGGTTACTGTTAGTAGCTGAAATGGAATCAGTTCTCAACACTCCAGGCTCATTCCTAACTAATCTGAGAATAAATAGATGAACTGGCCCCAGACCAGTAACCACATACAGTAAATATGGCTCTGAGATGGATCCAGCACAGCGTGACATTTTATGATGTCAGTAATGAGAGAGGCTCTGGTGGCAGACCAAACTGCTGTTAACTGGCAAATACCTCCAGGCACAGACTGGTTTGCTAAGCTCGTCAGAGAACATGTTATTCCTCAGTCTGCATCGATCGCACCCTAACCACTTCTATTTCTGCCCTGTACTTATCAGGGGGGATGTTTTGCGAGCAGCCATATCGTCTCAATGCTTCAGTAAGCAGCAACATAACTGCTCCCAGCTTTTTCGGTGTGTTCTCCGTCTCTCACGTGGCTGTGCAGGCTCCTCCCATTCCCCTCTCCAGTAGATAACTGTCTTACTGGGGCTCCTGGGAGGATACGCAGCTTTCATGTCCGTGGAAGTCCGTGCTGCCGCAGGATGCTCCCAGAGACTTAGCAGGCCTCCTCTCGGGGGGCTCGGGTGGTGGAGAGGGGAAGGGAGTGATCGATGAGGATGGGATCCCTCTGGGAGTCATGGGAAAGGGCCAGTTTGTTTATTCTGCACTTTCTCCTGGTTCCTGTGGCAGTTTGATTTATCCTTGGTCACCTCCGCTGCTCCTGTTGCACGGCCCTGTTACTGCGAGCCCTGACTGAGACCCTATGGTCAACTCTCTCTTCTTTTAAACAAGGGATGCATTTGAATACTGAAAACGAAGTAGTGGCTGTCGATCTGAGAGGTTTGACGCTGAGAAGGATGTTGGTTTTGGGGTTTTTGGGGTGGGGGCGGGGTCGGGGTCCTCTTCATCCCTCGCTCCGATGTTGAATGGGGTTTTCTCTCTTTGTAGGGGCCCCACATTTAACTGAGAGGGGGGGGGGGGGGGTGGGTGAGAGAAGCACCTCTGACACTATCCCTGCAAGCTTTAATGTATGCAAATCTCAATTAAGACTCATGTGCCCTCGTTAGGCTTTTTCATGGGGGTGGGGATGGTGTTAGAGAGGGGAAGGGGAGCTGGGTAATTAAAAACCTCACGAGCCCCAAGGATGCCAGCGGCTCCCATAGAAACACCGAGAGGAACGATCAATACCGAAGCGTATCATTATGATTGAACGGAGGTATTTAACCACAGCTCTAAATCAATTTCCCTAAGTCTGAGGAGAGGAGGAATATAAATGTAGAAAAGCACTGGAGCTCTGATGAGAAGAAAAGGTGGGGTGGGCGGGGTGGAGGGGCGGAGGGGCGAGAGAGATGGAGGGGAGGGGCGGGGGCCCCTCATACAGAACCCCTTCAACATGCCTGGTTCGTGGCCTCTTCTCTGGCTGTGTTCATCTGGAAAAAACGGGAATCCTTGAGACTGAAAGCTGTCTGGTTCAAAGGGAGTCAAGGTTATATCATAGCTGAACGGCTGAGCCAGCCTGCTGGGTCCTGCCTCACCTGAGAGGAATGAAAGCCAGGCAGGGTCAGTAGAGCTCCAGCCTTAACCCCTAGTCTTAGAGCCAGAGCTAGCCAGCAGAGGAGATAGCCCAGGGGAGTCATTTCACAGCAGATCAGGCAGAAGGGAAAGACTGCCAGAAGATTATGTCAGGATCTCACTCACACTCAGATGCCAAAAAAGGAGAAGGGGGGTGAAAGGAAGACATTTTAGGTTTTGGTTCAGAGCTTGGCCATATGGAAGTGTCCAGAAGCCCAGTTATATTCTTCCAGCAGCCACATGGTAAACATGTCTGTCTCCAGAACGTCCCCCCCCACCCCCCCCCCCCCCAAAACAATCATGGCAACCAAGTTACTTATTCCAAGTCTTTTTTTATTACAGTTATCTTTGCTTGCCTTTATGGTCTTTGCTCATATTATGAGCGAGTACACTGGTTATGCGTCTTTACGGCTGTTTAGCCTTGCTGTACCCCAAACCTTGTATGAATGGGAGGTTTAGCAGGGTCTTCATCGCTGAGGAGGAGGTGGTGGGTGAGGTAGGGAGGGGCCACAGGACACGTGGGTGTCCTTCATTAGGTTGGAGTGGGCCCTGGATGATGGACTCTCATCAGGGAGAGTGTGTGTCAGGTGGAGGGATGGCCTGAGGGGAACAGGGGGGCCTCTGGCCCTCATTACATTAAGAGGGAGATGCTCTATATTAAAGGCCCCGAGCTTTCAGGGTAATGCACACTAGTGTTCCAGTCCCAGGGCTCATACCTTGAAAATGAGCTGAGGTGCGCAGAGCCACACACACCTTCAGGGAGTGAGGGGGGGGGGGAGATTCTGTCCATCTTTCAGTTTAAGTAGAAAGTACACTGACACAGTGAGACCTAGTGAATATTTCATTTAAGTTTTAGGGATGGCTTTCGAGAGAGTTGTGGTTACAGAATTCAATACCCGAGGGAACAATGTACTGTTTGTTTGTGAGATTGGATTTTTTGAAGAGACAAGTGTATGTGTGTGTGTGTGTGTTTGTGTTTGTGTTTGTGTTTGTGTGCGTGTCAGCATGTGTCCGTATGCCAGGCGGAACTCATTAAAAAAGTATAAGCTGGGGTCGTCTGTGTAATGTTTTGTTGGCAGTTGGAATTGAACAAGTGATCTGTGTCAGAATGTGAGCGTGAGCATTTGGCAGAATTAATTAACTGACAGACCTGTGTGTGTGTGTGTGTGTGTGTGTGTCTGTGTGTGTGTGTTCTCCCTCAGGGGCTGGGAGAGGCTTCAGCTAGAGGGACAGCCATGGAGGGTGACTGTCTCAGCTGCATCAAGTACCTCATGTTTGTCTTCAACTTCCTCATCTTCGTAAGTAGCTTCCATCCTTCTCTCCTTCCCTTCTCCTCTCCTTCCATCCTCCTCTCCTTCCCTCTTTTCCTCTTTCTCTCCTTCCCTCCTACCTCCTTTCCTCCTACCTCCTTTCCTCCTGCCTCCTTCCCTCCCTCTATCTCTCTCGGAAATGTTTCCCTCCGCACAGACACATTTGTAATTCGTCAGACAGAAGCAATCTTGATGCTATTAAAATCCCTCATGGATTAGATTTCCGCTACGCCACGCATATAAAGAGGATGTGCTTGTGGATGTGCCTGTGCTGATTGGCACCTGAGCTTATCATTCCTGATCACACAGTCACAGGTAATACTGTCAGCTAGATGAACACAGGGGACAGGATTGAGGGGGAGGTGTCGTATTGTTTCAGGGCTCTGTAACGGGAGACAAGCCACTCACGCACAGCAGCAGTAAATAGCCTCAATGGGTTGGATTAACCTGATCCTTAATCACAACCAGTGTGACTTATTAGCGTTACTTCCTGTGTGGAGGCTGTTTCTGTCTTAGAAGCCCACGCTAGCTCTCAAAATGGCAACCTCTGCCACATCCGGCTCCTCTTTCTGAGAGCTTGATAGGTTCATGATGTGGCATTCACTGAAAGGAGCCCCAGGTTCCTCAGACAGGAGGACGGAGATGGTCTGAGAAGTGTGAGGCTCATATCTCCACACACACCTGCACACACGCACACACACACCCTCACTCCCCTCTCCTTCCTTCTCTCCCTTCTTCCCTCCCTTCAGACAAACGTGCCTTCTTTTTCTTAATCACGTTAAAGTCTCCCGTTGAAGCATGAGAGATAGAGTGTGAGTTTAAGAGGGCGAGTGGAGAATGTGATGGAGGGTGGGAGATGGGTTTGACAGGTAGAGGATAGGGGTGAAGCCTATCGTAACACTCCCCCCCCTCCCCCTCACGAGCCACCACCACCCGCTGAGGCGTTTTCAAATACCCAGCCCTTTACCTCTCCCTCACCTCTCCTCTCATCTCCTGCGCTCTCTCATCTCCCACCCTTTGGCTCTGTGTTTAACAGTGCCTTCTTCAAAGCTACTATCTATGTAGAGCGTTTGAAGCATACCAAACAGAACTAGATTTTCTCAACTGAAGTCATTTGTCAATGCTTGTTATTGAATATGTGTGGTTGTGTAGTTTATAAGAGAAACCCATTTACGGATGCATAGTTTGAGTATATCTCTCTCCTCACTCCCTACCTCTACTTTCTTTCTCTTTTGCTCTCGCTTTTTCTCCCTCTTTCACTCCTCCCTTCTCTCTGTCTTTCGTAGCTGGGGGGCTCCTTCCTCCTGGGGGTGGGGGTCTGGGTGCTGGTGGACCCTAAGGTTTTCAGAGAGATCGTGGTGGCCAACCCCCTGCTGTTCACGGGGGTGTACATCCTCCTGGCCATGGGCGGCATGCTCTTCCTGCTGGGGTTCCTGGGCTGCTGCGGAGCCATTCGAGAGAACAAGTGCCTGCTGCTGTTTGTAAGTGGAACCCAGGGTCTGTGACTGTGGTCTTTGTGTGTCTGTGGTGTTTTTGCATTATGAACTGATGGAGCTGCCTTCAAGTCACTGTGACCCATCATTGTAGTACAAAAGGTGAATCACAATGACCCCCAAAGCAGCACATGGGTTAGGTTAGTTTGTGTCATCAGTCAGATATTTTGTGTGTGTTGGGGGGGAGGTCTAAAATAGAACAGTCCGCTACAATAAATAAGAGGACAAGAAGATTCCGCCTTTGGTGCCTTTTGTGTTCCAAGCGTCATGAATAGTTGATGCTGAGTGAAGTAGGAAAATCCACATTCAGATTTTTAGTGACTCGCACCCACTTTCGCCCGACTCTCACTCTCCATTACTCTCTCCCTCTCTCGCCCTCTCTCTCGCCCTCTCTCTCGCCCTCTCTCTTGCCCTCCCACAGTTCTTCATGCTCATCCTCATCATCTTCCTGGCAGAGTTGGCCGCCGCCATCCTCGCCTTCATATTCCGGGAGCACGTAAGTTGATCCTTCAACAGTGGAACCTCTCGCCTCTATCCAGTGACCTTGCCTGATACTGTACAAAACACTCCTCGGTGTCTCCATGGCAACTCTAACCTGGAATCCCATTGGCTGTTCTCGTAGCTGACCAGGGAGTACTTAACCAAGGAGCTGAAGAGACACTACCAAGGCAACAACAACACTGACATGTTGACCTACACCTGGAACGCTGTCATGACTACGGTAAGGCCAGTATTGATGAACAGCACAGTACAACAACAACAACTGCTGGCAATGCATATCCTGTCACTGTGTAGCCTCACACACCACAGCTACAGACTCCCGTAGGAAAAACCTAAGAGGTTTCCTTGGCCTCTTCAGATACATCAATATTGGCAGATACATTTTGGGTCAATATTAATGCTGGAATGATCTGCACATGGTTCTGGAGAGTTTGCAGTGCAGTACACACACACACACACGCACTAATATGTCGCTTTCTTCCTTTCCTTTGCTGTCCTCCTCACAGTTTAACTGCTGTGGGGTAAACAGTCCTGAGGACTTTAAGGAGAGCTTGTTCCGGTTAATCAACCCTAACGACATGGTGCCAGCAGCCTGCTGCCAGCGCAGTATCCAGGCTGAAGAGGCGGCCTACATCAACCTGGAGCAGTGTCTGTCTGGTCACATGATGTTCCGGAACAACAAGGTAGGTTCTGGTGTGCTGCGTTTGCCGGAGGAGCCCCCCCCCCCCCCCCCCCCCCCCCCTTCCGGGGGACAGGAGGCTGTGTGTGAGGAGAGGGGCCAGGGGCCTCGCTGGCCTCGCTCACTGAGCTCTCTGCCCCTATCTGCTTAATGAGAGCAGAAGACAGTGTGCTTGGTGAGAGGATATCATGAGATTGGCTCAGTTCTCCTCAGGCTGATTAGTGTGCTGTTCCATGTTTGGAGTGTCAAGGGTCTCACAAGTGTGTGGGTGAGTGTGTGAGTGTGAGAGTGTGAGAGTGTGCGTGCCTGTGTGAAATTAAAAAAAGGATTCTTCTTATTGCTTTGTTTCATATCCATGCAGTGTATGCATAATGTGTAGTCACATGAAACAATGCAAGCATTTCTATTGCACGTTCATTAGCTTTTGTTGATCTTTTGCGAGCGCTCGCATGTGTGTGTGCATGCATGTGTGTGAATGAATGCCTTGAGAGGGAAATGTAATTACAGTGAAAGCCGATAGGAAGCTCTTCTGCTGTCTCCTTCACCTGTTGTTGTTTAAAACCTGTGGAACAATGAGAAATATCCGGAAGGCGTTGTCGCCTCCCTCCATACAAAGAGGCCTCATTAACAGGCATCGTCGCTCGGGGTGGTGACACGTCTTGACGAGCTCTTGTTCCGAGGTTCCCTCAGTTGTGGCTCTAAGGCTGTGAACAGTGCTGTCGTCACGTATGATTGTGTTCATCTTGACAAAGACAATGTGAGAGCCTGTGTATCTGTCTGTCTCTCCACAGGGCTGTTACTCGGCAGTGGTTGACTACTTGGAGCTGTACATCTATGTGGCCGGAGCACTGGCCATTGTAGTTCTGACGATCGAGGTAGGTCGTTTTTGTTAGAGTTTCCGGTCAGTTCGTCTCATGCCTCTGTTATCCCTGCGATCGCATCAGAGGGTCTGTGTGGTTATTCCAAACGGTTTGAAGATCAATTGTTTTCTTGTCTTCTAATGGCATCTTAGAAAGAAAAAAATGACCTGGAGTTTTAACTGTAGTTTGAGTGCCATCTAGCGGTGAAGAGACTTACTGCATGTTGTAAAATGTCTTGTTTTTTTTCTGTCCACAGCTCTTTGCCATGGTCTTTGCCATGTGTCTGTTCAGAGGGATCCAGTAGATCTAAGGCGACACGGAAGTTTTTGAAAAAACAAAAGGGAGACAAGGAGAAAAGAAAAACGAACACTTTGAACATGCTCAAAAAAACGAACAGCAAATTTCTCATTCTCTTTTTATATGTCCGGAAATTCGATGGAAAGCAACCTTCAAACAACTCGTACTTCACAGCTGGAACTTTGAGGTACTGGGTCTCAACCAAGCATAAGCCCTTAGAGAGAGAGAAAGAGAAAAAAAAGGAATAGAGAAATCAGATGTAAAGTGATTTGTGTGTAAAGTTCTGGACCAGGTCTAGCATGGGCCGTGTGTAAAGTTGACCAGGCATGAAGGGGACCTATGCAGGAGAAGCCTCACCACAAGGCACTGCACTGACTTTTGGATGAAGAATATTTATACTGAGTACAGTAACGTTGGCTGAACTGTATAGAAATCTGTGTTTTTGCGTACACTTGGCTGTTAACCCTTTCCATTTACTGCCATCACCTTTCCTGAACACATCCTTCACATTTCTCATGATGTAATATAAAACTCCATGCACAGTATAGTGTGTGTGGGTGTGGGGGTGTGTGGGTGTGGGTGTGGGTGTGGGTGTGGGTGTGTGTGTGTGTGTGTGGGTGTGTGTGTGTGTGTGTGGGTGTGTGTGTGTGTGTGTGTGTGTGTGTGTGTGTGTGTGTGGGTGTGTGTGTGTGTGTGTGTGTGTGTGTGTGTGTGTGTGTGTGTGTGTGTGTGTGTGTGTGTGTGTGTGTGTGTGTGTGTGTGTGTGTGTGTGTGTGTGTGTGTGTGTGTGTGTGTGTGTGTGTGTGTGTGTGTGTGTGTGTGTGTGTGTGTGTGTGTGTGTGAGAGAGAGAGAGTCCATTTGTGTGAATGTTGTCCCCTTGTGATCATCCCCAAGCTTGAAAGTCAACTTCTGATTCTTTTTTAAAAATTGTTTATTTGTATTTGGATGTTAATTGCAATAGTGGTTATATGTGTTTTTTGTGAAATGTATATGTATGCATTTGTACTAGATTCTTGGAAAAAGAATGACATAAAATGGCATTCCAACTCGTTGTCATGGGTCCTACTTATTCTTGTGAACATTGACAAAGTGGCTGCTCAAGTTTATGTAAATGCCACATTGCTTTATTCTGCTAAACTGACTTTTGATGTCATGTTGGCCTGTGCTACTCTAGATACAAGTTTCCAGCTCAGTCAGTAAAACTATGCTTAACATTTTGTCACATGAGCAAAAGATGAACAAATAACTAACATGCTACTCTTAGTCCAGTGCTTCTCAATTATTTTTTGTTACGCCCCCCTAGGAAGAAGAAAAGATTTTGCGCCCGTCCACTCTCCGCCGCGACTATAAATAGTATTATTTGTCTATAAAATTGTATAAGTTCACCTCTGTTTTTTCTACTTTTTCCCCAGGTTTTGAACCGTGCCGCTAATACAGTAATGCAGCTTCTCTATTATTTTTTCTTCAGTCCTCAGGAAGATGATTAAGTGACGTGTGGCTTCAGTGCACGGGAGAATTAAGCGACTTTGCGCAGTTGCGCTTTTATCCAAAGAGATTTACAAAAGACTCCAAACATAGCAGGCCTATAGATTATGAAACATAACATCATGAGAAACAATAAATGTCAAGGGAAGAGCTATATGACGATTCAGCCAAACAAGTTACAATCATATGGCAAGCATTTCTGACTGACAATAATGTATCTGTAGGAAGCTTTTGCAGTGCACAAGAAGAAAAAGTGACAGTGGTTTCAGTACGCAGGACGAAGCAAAATAGAGCAACTTGGTTTTAGTGCACAGGAGGAAGATGAATGAAACCATCGATTACTTTTCCGTTTTGTTTGTCAGCGCTTTTACTACTAAGGCACTGTTCGTACACAATTAGTTCAGGAATATGAACTGGATTTATAGTCCGGTGCGGCTTATATGTGACAAAATTATATATTTATTTTAAATTTTAGGTGGTGCGGCTTATATTTCGTTGCGCTCTATGGTCGGTATCTATTTTCTTCCGAAACCTTTCTTTTTGGAGGATTTATCCATGGTTAGCTGGCTGTCGGACGCAGTATCCCAAAGGCAATAGAGAAAGACAGCAATAGACTTTGCAGGATGGGACGCATTGTTTGGTTGACAGCATATTAAAACGCTTATTAAAAACGATGTAGTTGTCACAGAATCACATCCACCTCCAATACTGAGGTGTTCCGTTTGAAAGCCAAAGCGGCAGGGAGCCACTGCAGAAGGGTTAAAGAGCCGCATGGGGCTCCAGAGCCGCGGGGTGCCGACCCCTGGTCTAGCAGATTGGCAAGTGTCTCTTCCAATCTGTGCTTTAATATTTCACCCCTATATAGCTGGGATTCAAACCTTCAACCTTTGGGTCATGAGGCAGCATCACTCATCACTGAGTCAAATCCAGGCTGACACTGAATGGTTCTCCGGGCATTTTCAAGAGCCTGTTCCAACAAGTACGTTAAGATATCACACGTAAACAGCTGGGATTTAAATCCTCAACCTTGCGATCATGAAACAGCATCTCACCTCACTGAGCTGATTCCAAGATAACCCTGATTTATTCACCAGGTGTTTTTCAAGTGCCTCTACCAATCTGTGCTTTAAAATATCACATGTGAATAGCTGAGATTCAAACCCCCAACCTTGTATTTCAGAGGTAACATCTCACCTCACTGAGCCAACTCCAGTATAACATTAATAGTCAAAGCCCAGGAGGTCTATACACACTGACACTGCAAGAGCATTTCGTTTTCAGATGATGCCATTTCTCTGAAAGAAGCTCTTTGTGGTGATCATGACGTCAGTAACACACCTGTGTGCACACATGGTGTCATGTGACGGGACACACGCTGCCAGATGCACAGGTGAGGAAGTATGAACTTGTTTGGTTATTCAGTGGCATAAACTGATGTACACGATCTATGATCATTATGTCATCAGTTTGATTGATTGTAAGATAGGCTCGATATTATAGTATAATATTGGTTGGCAGTTAGATTAGTACTTTCAGTAGCTAACTAGAACTAGCTCTACTACCTTGCCAAATCTAAGTACATCTAATAACACGCTCGATGTGGAATACATTATTCAAATTATTATCAGTGGGTTATGGTTATGTTTTTTTTTTTTTTTTTTTTTTTTTTTTTTACAATAACTGCCTGTGATTACCTTTAATTTGTAAACTGTTGAAAAAGAAGACAGTCGGAGCTGGGAACAACTTTATTACCACCAGAGGGCGGTAGCACACGTGAATGATCTTAAGGTGTGTCAGGTCAACCCTTAAAACATGGGAAATATCCTTTCAGCCATCCTCTCTCATTAATGTTAGGCATGTTGTGTGTCATGGGAACAATAACGGCAGAATGTTCTTTCCCATATACACAGATAGTTCTGTCACGGTTGTGTAGATTCATGTTAAGATCAGAAATCTTAATGTGACATCATGAAATATTCTGTCTTTTGACGAGACATCATTCTGTCTGGTAAAGTCAACGCTAATGAATTTGCTCATATGACTCTAGAGAGCTCAAAATCTTCACACCTTAATGCCAAATCCGTTTGACATCACTCAAATGCCTGTTTCCTCATGAAAACACCCTGTCCCTGGTAGCTATTTCAGAAACATTTTGTTTTTGACCTTTTAATCAGCAAAGCACAGCACCAGTAGCAGCATCTGTCAGTGTGCCCCCCCCCCCCCCATCCTAGCCCCTCCATTAGAAATGTCTGCATTGATTCAGGTCAGGATCTTGCTGTGAGTGTTTAACAGCTGCAAAGTGTTACTGCTGGTCAGCACCGGCTCCTGAACCTGAAGTGGTCGTCTCCCCAGCACGGTGCGGGTCACCGCACACGCGTGTCTCGTTAACTCAGGCCCGAGCTGTGTGTCTCTCCATCAGGTCCTGCTGGCGTCAGGCAGGGCTGCCTCAGTCTCACACGCTGCCTCCGTCTCACATGCTGCCTCAGTCTCACACGCTGCCTCTGTCTCACACGCTGCCTCTGTCTCACATACTGCCTCTGTCTCTCACGCTGCCTCCGTCTCACACACTGCCTCCATCTCACATACTGCCTCTGTCTCTCACGCTGCCTCCGTCTCTCACGCTGCCTCCGTCTCTCACGCTGCCTCCGTCTCTCACGCTGCCTCCGTCTCACATGCTGCCTCAGTCTCACACGCTGCCTCAGTCTCACACGCTGCCTCCGTCTCTCACGCTGCCTCCGTCTCACACGCTGCCTCCGTCTCACACGCTGCCTCTGTCTCACACACTGCCTCCATCTCACACGCTGCCTCTGTCTCACATACTGCCTCTGTCTCTCACGCTGCCTCCGTCTCACACGCTGCCTCCGTCTCACACGCTGCCTCCGTCTCACACGCTACCTCCGTCTCACACGCTGCCTCCGTCTCACACTCTGCCTCCGTCTCACATGCTGCCTCAGGCTCACGCTGCCTCCGTCTCACACGCTGCCTCAGTCTCACATGCTGCCTCAGTCTCACACGCTGCCTCAGTCTCACACGCTGCCTCCGTCTCACACTCTGCCTCCGTCTCTCACGCTGCCTCAGTCTCACACGCTGCCTCCGTCTCACGCTGCCTCCGTCTCACACTCTGCCTCCGTCTCTCACGCTGCCTCAGTCTCACACGCTGCCTCCGTCTCACGCTGCCTCCGTCTCACACTCTGCCTCCGTCTCACACGCTGCCTCCGTCTCACACTCTGCCTTCGTCTCTCACGCTGCCTCAGTCTCACACGCTGCCTCCGTCTCACGCTGCCTCCGTCTCACACGCTGCCTCCGTCTCACACGCTGCCTCCGTCTCACACTCTGCCTCCGTCTCACACGCTGCCTCGGTCTCACACGCCGCCTCAGTCTTACACGTTGCCTCAGTCTCACATGCTGCCTCAGTCTCACAAGCTGCCTCAGTCTCACATGCTGCCTCAGTCTCACACGCTGCCTCAGTCTCACACGCTGCCGCAGTCTCACGCTGCCGCAGTCTCACACTCTGCCTCACACACGGTGGTGTGTACCTGGGCTGGTGCCAGAAATGAAAGCATGTCAAATCTAGAATTTAGGTAGGAGGGTTATCATAAAAAAGAGATGAGAATAAGCTCAAATGTACCAATGGTGCAATTCGATTTGTGTGTGTGTGTGTGGGCCTGTTAGAGTTGAACACTCACATCCAGACATTTTTTAAACCCGTCTCTTTCACTGAGTAGAAGCAGAACATATATTTGGCCCACTCTAATGTTGGCATGTATGAGACTGACAGGTCCAACTAAGAGTCTTCTTGTACAGCTGCCAGTGTGTTATAGGATTTGGGCCACTGCATTATGGCTGCAGGACAGCTACAGTCAGTCTGCCAATGGGAAATCAATGTGTCTGTGCTCATTATTATAGTGAATAACGGTTTTGGCAGACATAGTTATCTATGGAAGAGGCCTTAAAAGTCTGATGTGTCGTTTTAGCTTGAGGACATCTGCAACACTAGTGTGATGTGCAGTACTGAGATATAAAGAGGGGAAGATATCTCAGTGGGGGAGATATCTCAATGGGGGAGATATCTCAGTGGGGGAGATATCTCAGTGGGGCGATATCTCAGTGGGGCGATATCTCAGTGGGGCGATATCTCAGTGGAGGAGATATCTCAGTAGAGGTGCTATCTCATTGCAGACTTGCTGCATCTTCGTGATGTTAAATCTTGGCGCTTTGTAAAACGTCTTGCTAGGAAAGGGGGGGGTTGGTGTGGTGAAGGGGGAGACAGAGGGAGGAGATGGGGGGTGAAGGGGGAGGGGATGAGGTGCACAGTTTTTTTTGCCCCCTGTTTGGAGAGGAAACTTTCATTGCTTGCTGATTTATGGTTTGGTTAGAGGACTCCCGATGGAATTGGAGTGTTTTTTTTAGGCCATCATGTAAACTCCCCTATACACGCACATCTATAGCCTCACCATCTTGACTTGTATTTATCCTTTGTGGAAGGTGTTAGGTCCAGTGGAAGGTACCAGGCTCTAAGATGGCCCTGCGGTAGAAATACTCTCTCTAGTATAACAAATGCCCACTGCAAATATCTGCTTTAAAGGCTGACAGGGGCAGGCAGTGCAGATACTAACGAAAACAGCTGTTATCATCTAACAACAGCTATTTTTAACCTACATTTTATTCATTTAGCATTTACTTTGAGGTGTCTATATCATAAACAAGTAGTGAGAGAGATATTCAATATGAAGTTGGAGTTCAGACCAGGCCAGTGATCTGCGTCTTACACAGCATGAAAGAGTCCCACAGAGGGAGTCCCACAGAACGGAAGGCCTGAGAGCGGCCTGGCCCGGGTCTGTGACGCATCGTGTGGCGCCCGCTTACCGCAGCGTCACAGGAAGTGAGCTGGAACTGCCAGGAAATGGGGGTCTGTCGGGACAGCATGATTCTCAGGCAGAGAGCATCGGTCGTGTCATGAGATCGCTCTCGTTTGGTGAGTCATTCTCTGGAGCCCATGTGTTTTTAGTCAACAGGACTTGGGTTTTAGCTGTTGACTACAAATAGATGTCTCAAACTGGGTCATGTGAGAGGACCTCAAACCTCTCTGTGGTGGACAAAACAGTCATGAGAGTAATGTCTGCAAACGACTAGAATGTACACAGGTCAGCCGTTTTTTTCTTCGGGTTACAGTCGTAGCGAGTAATGTGTTGTGGTTTATGGAGCTCAGGAGCGATGAGCACTGAGGTAAGGCAGAGATGAATGGAAACCATCGGTCACCGTCATCTTCAGAGACCCCAACGTCCTCCAGTCATACTGCTCGGGTCATGGAGGTCCCACCTGACAAGAGGAATTGACTGAGAGGGCGACGTACGATTTTGTCTGTCAGGTTTTGGTGTAGAAGTCCTCTTCACATCGTCCGTCTCTGTCTAGCTGTTGTCTGTCGGTCTCTCCTCTCCTCAGAGGTCTCTCTCCTCGCTCTCCCTGGCATGAGAGAGCAGTGACACAGTGCAGCGGGGGGCTAACGTAGCATGGAATTCCCCATAACGCAACACCTCGTTTCTCACTATGGAGTCTCTGCTGGCCTCTGCAGCCGTGCCTCCTGTCCTGTCTGTCAGAGCTCTGTCAGAGAGAGAGAGAGGGAGAGAGACCTAGACCAACTGTGCACACAAGTCCACAAGAGGTTAACTGTGGCGGCATTTGTCATCTTTGACCTCGTTGGCAGAAGAGCTTGCGTTTCCAGTGAAAACGTGCTGAGCAAGACTGGACTGAAGCGCTCCATAAATCAGGCGGGGGGGGGGGGGGGGGGGGGCGGGGGGGGGGGGGCAGTGTTCTGCGGGCCCCCCCATCGACCAGCATCGTAATTGAAAGCACATTGTGGAAGGGGAGCAACGTTGAGAGGCAAGGGGCTGCTTTTAAAGTGAGGGGTGATGTTTGGGATGGTTGTAGCCCCTCTGGGGTGGGGACTGGGAGGAGGGTGGCTGTATGCTTGGGGGTGGAGGTGGGGGAGGCCGCCCGAACCCTTTAATGGTGACCCTTCTGCTTTACAGGGTGACCTGTGGTTGGAGACCAGAGTCATTCAAGGGGCGGAGTAGTGAGGGCGATGGTGTTCATGATGAGTCCTAACATGGCCAGCTCTTCTTCCTCAAAGAAGATAAATCCCTCTGTCCTCATAAACAGCTACATCCGCTGCATTCAAAGATAAACCTGTTACTTATGAGATACACTTAACATTCTACAAGTCACAATCCCAGATCTCTCTATTGCAAGTTTACATGGAGTAGGACATTTCCAGCAAAAACAGCTCCCCCAAAAAACAGCCCCCCATCATGTCATATTTTGTCCATAATTTAGTCGATTTACAGTTTCCATATGAGTCAATTGCTGCACAGCGCTACTGTTGATTTAGCCTTGTAACCCAGTGGTTAAATCCATGCAGTGCACCTCCTTCTTCCTGCCCAAACCCACTGCCATGTGTCAGAACCACTTGAAAAGCTTGCCCTCACTGTTTATGCTAGCGTGTCAGAAAGCCACATTAGACATTTCCACACGCTAATAAACGGGAGTTTTATTAGCGGTACTCCGGGAAGGATGCGATGCTGTCTCCACGGTAACAGACTGTAGAGGTGCCAGTCGGGTCGGTGACGGGGTCAGGGGGGCGTTAGTTAACCCACTGATGGCTGTGAGGAGGCAGGAGAAGGGACAGGCAGACACATGCAAATGCCCAAAACACTAGCTTACTGTGCCCCTCTGAAGGATAGCCATATCACAGTGTGTAGGGCACATAACTGCAGGTCAAATCTCCCTTTAAAAAAATGCTTAACGAATATTGTATTTTTGCCTTCTAAATGAATAGCTTGACACCTGGTTTCTCCCCGGTACGTTGATGTCACTGTACGTGAATGTGTGTATGATAGCCACACCGAGGAAACGTTGAGCTGAGAGTGCATAAGCAGAGAGGTGGACCTGATCCCAGGGAAGGAGCTGAGTTGTAAAACACATTGAAAGGAGGACTGGGCCAGAGCCAGAGACACCATTAGAGGGGAGACTAGCAGGGGGGAGGCTAGCAGGGGGGAGGCTAGCAGTGGGGAGGCTAGCAGGGGGGAGGCTAGCAGGGGGAAAGACTAGCAGGGGGGAGGCTAGCAGGGGGGAGGCTAGCAGGGGGGAGGCTAGCAGGGGGAAAGACTAGCAGGGGGAAAGACTAGCAGGGGGGAGTCTAGCAGGGGGAAGGCTAGCAGGGGGGAGGCTAGCAGGGGGAAGGCTAGCAGGGGGAAACATCTCTTTCTTCTCACTGCGATAAGCTGTTCAGTCCTCACTCTGGACATAGCCCCTCCCTCTCTGTTCTCCCTGATAGACTTGTTCCACCTCCTGACTTATGACCCTTACAGGAGTCTTCTCCATCTTTTATGACACTTACAACATTGTCCATATATCATCCTGCTGTTCGCTAGCCTGTGAAGCTGAGGTAGACCCAGAGTGTTCTTACTCACGCTTTTTATAGCCTCCTCGAATGTTAACGGTGCCAATCCAGACAGCTCATTCTTCCAGCGGGCCAGTCTTTAAATGGCCGCCGTGCACATTAATACATCTCCATTGGTTCTAGTCTGTCCGATCTGTGGGAGTCTGGCCTCTGGAAGTGTCATAGGTCCAGGAGTTGAGTGAAAATATTTGATCTACAACCGTCCAGTTTTTATTATCAGACCTAAGGGATCGTTTAACAGTGTATGCCAGTGTCAGGTCTAAAATATGACCTATTAGAGATGTGTCGCTGAAAGCTGATATAAGTGCTGATTTACCGGGCCTTCCCTGCTAACGATGGCCCTTAACGAGGTGCTTAAGAATCCACTTGTTTATGGAGCAGGTTGATTGACAGGTTGGTGCCAATTGAGAAAAAAAGAAAACAGGGGGAATGAGGAATAGGATCCGTCCCTTTCAGCGGAATGTCACCGGGACCCCTGATGTAGCAAGGTGAACTTTGAAGTGGCCCTAATGGTCTTCATGGTCCCTTAACCATGCAGGCTCTCTATTAAGGGTGTCAGTGAAGCCTGGCTGGACCAGCGTGACCTATTAAGGTTAATGAGAGCTGTACAGGCCACAGCGGGCCACGCCCTCCCTTCTCAATCTGTTTGTTTATCTCGTACGCCCGTGTCGGACCAGGCTGGGGGTTGGGGTTGGTAAGGTGGGAGTTTGAAGGGGTTTAGGTCCCACTGCTTTCCCATCGTAAGGTCGTCTTTTTCAGATCATCGGAGCCGGGACATGCTGATGCTCTTGGTTCCGGTCATGGTCAGGTGTTGGTTGGTTTTACTGTAGCCTGAGTGGAGTCGATGGCAGGATGGGAACTGCTGCTGCCTCGTCCTTTTCCTGGCTGCACCTCAGTGATTCTGAGTGTTTTAGTCGTGAGAGTTAAAGCTCTGGCGCAATATTTGAAATGGATGCGTTTTGAAATGTACGTGTTTTTACACATTATTTCTACATCTGGCATGGCTACAGGAGTCCTCTGAGGACTGAGGGGGGGATGTGTGTTGGGAAGACAGGGTGGGCCCGGTGAATGAGTTTTTCCCCTGGAGGGAAGCTAGCAGAGTCAGGAAAGGAATTTGATTGGAGTTCCTATCCAGCGTTTTTTTAGACACTAACCATGACTGGGGTACGATTTGACGCACACCTGGGGGTGTTTACGCCCCCACGGAGAAGTTTTGGCTCTGTTTGAAACATAATGGTTCAGAACAAGCCATGAAAAGATCATGTTGGGGTCACAAGGTCAGGAATGACCACAGAAAGTGCTGTGAAGCCTGGAGATGTTGTGAGTTTCCATGTTTCTCTCCCCTCACTCTGACAGTCATTCAAATACAGTTAGAAACTCCATCAGCCACTTTCCTCTTTCCACAAAATCTGTACCTCTCTGTTTCTCTGTCTCTCTCAGTTTCTCTCTCTCTGTCTGTATCTCTTTCTCTTTTTGTCTATTTCTCTGTCTGTATCTTTGTTTCCTTGTGCCCATTTCCTGTTCTGAATGTGCTCTCCCACTGACAATGGAATTACAAGAATCTGCGCAGTCTTACCTTGAACATCCTGTCCAGAGCTGGAAATTAACAGTGTCCTGTTGTCCTGGGAACAATGAAAAAGATGGCTAGGATTGTGCAAATTTGTATGTTTTTCTAATCTTTTGAAACTGTTTTTTAAATGTTTTGTGGAAGAAGAAAAAATATAACCTTTAGAAACTTTGTCTACAGAAAACCCTTTTTCACCTTTTCAAAACTTTTATATGTGGTTATTTATGGATGATACAGAGACAGTGAGGAGAAAAAAAAAAGTTAGTCCCTAATCATGTCCCATTTACCACATGAAGGGGAGCCTATAGGAACCAAGTCACTTTACGTCATTCAGTTCACGAAGACCCATTTATTTCAAAATCACTTCAGACACCACTCACATCAACAACAAGTTAATTCTGTACAAATGGTCGAACACTTAGAGCATGACCGCATGTTGCAGATCTTCATCTAAACATGGACGGGTTTTAGTACTCGAGACCCACAGAGAGACTCTGGTGAACACAGAGAAGCTGTTGGCCCTGAACAAACAAACAAACACCACTCAGCAACATTATAAGTGCAATAACTTACTGCAATGGCACCCCAACAAAAATTATATTAAGTCACAATCAGGAACAAAAAAGCAAGATTAAAATACAAATGGCTTCTCATTGCCAGGAACCATTTAGAAAGCAAATTCAACGTGGTCAAAGTCCAGAAGAATTTATCACACACGCAAACTGGATGTTTCTTGGCATGAGTTGGCAGTAATACTTCAAACAATTATAGTACATTTTCAAAAGTAATGGTTTATCTCTGGAAATTCATTATTTAACAAAAGGACAAGCAAAACAAATGTACAAGCAAAAGGAAAATACAATTTAATCGGACTTGCACACATTCACACAAATGTGATCATATTAACCATGGACTGCTGTCGTCCTGTTTCAGTAGTATCATAATGGAGTGGGAGGAGGGAGGGGGAGAGGTGGGAGGGGAGGGGGCAGGGAGGGGCAGCAGGGTGGGAAGGGGGGCAGGGAGGGGCAGGGGAGTGGGAAGGGGGGCAGGGAGGGGCAGGGGAGTGGGAAGGGGGCAGGTGGGCTGCCTGAGACATAGACAAATGTGGCAAAACACTCCAGGCTCGTCGCCTAGCAACCCCTTTTGTCATCGGGATCTGGTGAACTTTGACAGTTATTATTTAGTTGGACTTGGCATAACAAATGTCAATAGTTTAAAGGTACGACTGCTTACAAATGTTTTAAAACAAAACTACATGGCAATAAGGATGCATACTAGGCTTCATTCACTTCTAATGTGTTCTACTGCTGCACAAATACTTTCAGTGTGAGTGGAGCTTTTTAAGGGGTTGGGGATGCAAAAAACATGATGATATATCACACGTTGTCAGGCCATGTTTACTGTCAAAGTAGTGAGGGACACTTGATTCATATAGCAGAAATTCCTGTGGCTTAGATCAATGCTTTTTCACCTCGTGAAATTGTGAGTTTTCAACAGTAAATATCCAGGAAGAGGGCTTTCTCTGGTCAGATCGGAATGTTCTCGTAATGTCTAATCTCATGGGTCACGTCAACACTTCCAAAATAAAATTGGAAAATAACATTTGTTATTAGATTTGCTGTCACCGTCACCTCCTGTCAGCGTCCTCCTGCGATGCCAGAACTCAGAGAAAGAGCATGAGGGAGAGAACTGGGACGATCAAGTCCTCCACAGAAAGGAAGGGCAGCGTGAGGGGATGTGTGGCCCAGAGGGAGTGCCTCACACCCAGGGATCAGCGAGGAGCCTGATGAGGCCTTTCTGGAGCTCCTCAACCTGTTGGCCCCAGCTCTTAGTGACAGGCCTGAATCAGGCGGGGCAACACAATCACTGGGCCATACTTCCTACATGCCTGCAAGTCTGCTCTGTGTCATCACATTACCTAGACTCCAAAGAATGCTGCCCAGGCCCAATTAAGTCTTCTATTCCTGTAGCTGCTTTGGCTGCTAGCGCATAGCTGCTTTTACCCTGCTAGCCCCTAGCGTGTGACAATACTCTACTAAGTCTGACAATACTCTGGCTTCACTGTCATCTGTTCTGATCCACCCCCTCCCCTTCTTCTGAAGATGCCAAGATTAAGTCAGTATGTGGAAATTAGCCTCAGTTTGTTCCCACCATGTTGACCATGCTGAAGTTCAGCGTCTGTGTTTTTACCCCGACCAGCACAGCTTGGTTTGAGGCTAATTGAAAGTGTCTCTCTCTCCCTGTTGGAGGGCTGATTGAGGCTGGCCTGAGTAGTTGGTGTTGACGGCTGCTGCTGTGTGTTAGTCCAGCCTGGCGACCAGTGGAGACGTGACTTCCTGTATGCCGAGTCCTGCCAGGGGGGTGGAGACCTGTGGAGGGCGGCCCTGGGGGAGGAAATGACACGTCCACTTCAAGTGACTGCCAATCCCACCGCGTCTGAACCTGGCCTCCTCCAACGTCTAACCTGGCACGAGCCGTTGAACTGTCAGACAGACACGGGTTCTATGAGATCTTCGGTCTAGCGCTTTCTGGAACAGTGAGGGGGAAACGACGGCTTTACAGAACAGCTCAGTCCTCAGGCCAGAATTACTTGGATGTTTATACTTGAACTTCATAAAAAACTGATATGTTTTCTTTCCTACTGTGCCTCCCAAGCTTTTGCTTTCTGTGCAATGATATAAAAACGTTATTATGACGGCTTGGATTGATTCAAATGGGCATTTGTGTTCTCAGGTAGACTGATCTGGTTTGAAGTGATTTTGTCTTGGTGGAACTACTACCGATATTGTAGGGGCATCGGGATAAGGAGTCAATCAGTATGTCAATTTATGGACATTGTGAAATAGGAAATGTATAGTTTGTGCAAGACTTTTGTATGGCTGGTCACTATCGTGATTATTGCATTTAACTTAAAAATAACTTTTTTTCCCCAAAAAAACTTTTCCTGACTATTAGCTTAGCAGTCGCCCATCCAGAGCAGTCAAACTGTGTCTTTGCTCAAAGTTGGTTTTTCCGTTCCCCCTTACCTATTTCAGCACATTCCAACGTGGGAACACCCCTTCCCCCCTTCTTACTCTTCTTCCTCCCCCCCTCCCCTCTCACAGTCTCTCTTCTTCTTGGTGTCTGCTGATTGTCATAGTCAAGGATGTTATCTTGGCTGTAATGGCTGCCGTTATCGCTGTGTCTCTCAGTTCATTTGACCTGTGTTATCATGAGTGCTGTCAGACCAGACATAATCCCATCCCCCTCCTTCTCCTCCTCCTCCTCCTCCTCCACTGCAGTGCTGGGCAGGGCTGCTCCGGGGGAGGGGCTGTGCCTGGGTCAGGGGGGCGTGGCCTGAGGCAGGGTATCATGTGGCCCAGGAAATAGCTGCACTGTGTTCCTTAGCCTTCATACGCAGTGCGGCGATGCTGGACGACTTGCGGTCGGGGTCAACATTGAGGTCGTACCCGTTGATCCCGCCGCCGCCCATGCCAGGACCCCCGAACAGGCTGCCCATGTGTGTCTGTCCCATGTGACTTCCCCCAGGGCTGGGCATGCCCAGGAAGTCGGAGACTCCTCCGGTGGGATGGGGGTGAGGGGGCATGCAGGAGGTCACTGAATCACAGGGGACCACACATCCAGGCACGGGTGATGCTCCACTGCTGCCTCCGATCCACGACGGGTTCTGGATCTGCGACGGAAATCAGAAACAACATACGTCAGCGGACAGCACCGGAAAACTGTAGAAACTTCCAGAGTTTTAATGAGTCATGTGTCATGCGTGGAAATTGACGTATAGTTCAGTACCCAGTCATAGCTCTGTTCCCTCATCTGTACCTGAGCATAGTTCTCGGGTCGGGTGAGGAGCGGTAGCTCGTACGCTGTAGAGAAGTGTGTTCGAACCTGCTGCATCTGCCCAAAGCGCTCTCTTTTTCTCCACTTGGCCCGGCGGTTCTGGAACCACACCTGCAACACACAGATCAGATCAGAGATGAACCTGCAGCTGCTGCCAAACATTCTGGGGATTTACGGAGAGACGATGACCACACTGCTTTGAATCAAGTCATCCAAACCGACCGGGAGCTGATCTAAAACAGAGTCATCTCCTTAGCGCGTAAAGGAGAGCCGAGTAGATGCCGTTAGATTCGAGCACGGGATTGGTGGAGGAGGATGTTGACCCCATAAATTGCGTCGCAGATGAAAGACACGTCACAAGGTCAAGGGGGTTTGATGTGTCTTGAAAGCGCCGGTGTCTGCAGAAAACTATTGATGTACGGACATACGGTCGGCCTACCTCACTCGCTACAAACCACCCACCCACCTCTCACTCCCTCTCTCTCCCTCTCTCCCCCGCTCTCCCCCGCTCTCTCCGTTTCTCTGTCTCTCCATACCCCCCACTCCACTCCCCATCCCTTCCTGGAGGAGCTACAACATGCATCGGCAGGGGAGGGGATCCACATCTGGGCCTGCAGCCACTCATGAATCACTCTGGAGAGGGAGGCTCTTCTTGTTCCCAACACAATACTTGCCAGCCATCGCTGGAGCAAAGACGCCCAGAAACTTGAATGTTTTTTTCTTCTTCTCTCAGTCATCGTGAAAGACCATGTGCAGTGTCATTACGGTGCTATTATTGCTAATTATCCCAATGCAGAGAGAAAACGGTGCTGCTAGGAATGGGCGGTAACTAGTACGGACTGATGATTGACTGATAGCAGGCCTAGGAGGGGAAGGTTGGAGGGAAGCCCAGGGGAGAGTGACGCAGCAGGGAAGCTGAGAACGAGAGTCTGCAGGTAGCGAGCGATACAGTCGCTTAAAGTGAGACCATACCTCGGTGATTTTAAACCACAAGGACACATAAACATACTCTACACATACTGTAGTACACCAAAACAATTACATCTGTCCGAATAAAACTGTCAGTAGAATATAAAAGAACAGTTCTATAAAGATCGTCTCACTCAACAACATTTTGGCTCCTTTTCTGAAGGCACAGCTGTTCGAATGTATTTGAACTTCAGATTTCAGACGTGGACAGAGACGGACAGAGATGTGTGAGCTGATCCAGTGGGGTTTGGTCCTGAGGGCCGGCGTATGCCTGGTCGCTCAGCCAGGAGGGGGGATGAGAGGGGACTGATCTCCACTGGAAACCTGATTCCTGTGCTTTAGCTGAACCCCAATGTCAAGGTGAGAGGTTGTCCGCCTCTGAGTCATATCATCTGTTTGGAAAGGATTTGCTGTCTATGTTATGTGCCCTGGGGGTCTGGGGGTTCCTGTTGCATTTGAAGGTACATCAAGTCCGAGGTTTTTTTTTTGGGGGGGGGGGGTTCTAACATCCCTATATAGCTTTCTGAAAGGTTTCTTGTTACAAGGGCACTTTGGTTTGATGGGCCAGTTTACATTTTATGGCTTGCATGGATGCTTTCTGATTGTTGGGAAATGACATCATCAATACTGCAGTACAGGTCACATAGTGTATGATCTGATAGGAGAGAGTCAAAAGACCCCAAGGTTAAGCTAATTTTCTCTTTCTCTCCTCTCTCCCCCCCCACTCCCCCTCTCTGCGCCTCACTCTTTCTCCACTCGCTCTCTCTAACCCTCGCCCCCGCGCCTCTCTCTTTCTCCCTGGCCGCTCTCTCTGTCGCTCTCTCCTCCCTTTTAAGTCAGAGAGGGGAAGTGGGGATATTGGAAAGTGAGATGGGAGAATGTTCAAACTGGAGCTTGTTTTCATTTCATGTTTAATTTCCTGACGCCTAAGCCCTTGGCTTTCCGCAGCTAACCCCTGTGACCTTTCAGAGGCTCGCAGACTGAAGCAACGGACAAACTACACACAAACACACACACACATGCATACACACATACACTACTAGGTCATAAACACAACTCAAACACAAGCAGATGCACCCTTTTACCATGGACTCACTCTATTAGGGGAACATTAGTTGTTGAAGACTTGCAAACAAATACCCATTGTTTCCATCTCATAAAAACACATGCTTGCAACATGCCCCCCCCCCCCCCCCCCCCCCCAGCACACGTGTCCTAATCTGAATTTGTTTTTATTTGCCGTGCAAGTTACACAAACATGGAATTTACTGTGGCAGGAGGACGCAAAGAAAGAACATACACAGGACTTCAATAAAGATTAAATAATAAGACATTGAAATATATTTATCTTCTGTCAGGCTGCTAGTGCACGTGTGTCATGTTTCTCCTAGGCTCTGTGCCTTCGAATGCTCTTAGAGACACTGGCCAACTAGCTGAGAGGAGAGATTAGAGGGGGAGTGTTCAAGTGTGTCCTTCAGGGCTCTGTGACTTCTGTCCCTCAAATCCAGACTGTCCACATCTCCACTTTAGAAAATCCCATTTTTAATAATTCAATATCGTAAATAACTCTTTGCACCCGGGGGAACATAGTAGTCACAGAGACACAGTGTGACCCCCCCCCCCCACCACCACCCTACACACCCACACACACAGTGTGAACCCCCCAACACCCTACACACACACACACACACACAGAGTGACCCCCCCAACACCCTACACACACACACACACAGTATGACCCCCCCACCACCCTACACACACACAATGTGACCCCCCCAACACCCTACACACACACAGTGTGACCCCCCCCCCACCACCACCCTACACACCCACACACACAGTGTGAACCCCCCAACACCTTACACACACACACACAGTATGACCCCCCCACCACCCTACACACACACAGAGTGACCCCCCCAACACCCTACACACACACAGAGTGACCCCCCCAACACCCTACACACACACAGAGTGACCCCCCCAACACCCTACACACACACACACACACAGAGTGTGACCCCCAACACCCTACACACACACAGTATGACCCCTCCCTCCACCAACCTACACACACACACAGAGTGACCCCCCCCAACACCCTACACACACACACACACACACAGTGTGACCCCCCCTCCACCAACCTACACACACACAGTGTGACTCCCCTCCACCACAATACACACACACAGTTTGCGTGTAACTAGCAAACCATGCAGTCGACCAACTGCAACCATTTACAGTCCTTGTTTATTTTACCCAACAGACATCTGCAGGGAAGGTGGTTCTGAGATCTCCGAGCTCAAAGTAGGACTCGCCAGTGATGCAGTAATTGCTAAAGACGTTGACAGCAAAAGGCAGCTTACAGAGCCATTAAAGAGCTTTATTTATGTTCCAGAGCCAGAAGGCAGGAACGGAGAGAGAGAGAGAGAGAGAGAGAGAGGTTGGGCAGAGAGAGCAGGCCTCTGAGGCTTTAAAGTCTAGCCGTCTCACCTCATCTCTGTCATCCTGGACCGGTGCGATTGATGGACTGACCTTGCACTCACTCAGTCAGGCCCACCCTCTTCCTGCTTCGACACATCCAGCGGTGGAGGTCAGGTCTGAGGCAGATGTATGGCAGTTCCATGGGAACTGAGATGCGCCACAGCACGCTACTAAGACGCCGATTACGGCTAAACGCGGTATCAACCTTCAAATCCCTGAAATCTCTGAAGACCTTGACTAAGGCATCTGTAGAGCTTGAAAACATCTGTACGTCTGATGTCAAACGCCGTCTCTGAGATGAAATGCTTTCTTCTACAAGACTTGACGCTCAGTAGTGACTCTGAACATGGACTTGGGAGGCTGGAATGATTAGATGGTTCTGTACTTTGTCTGGATGGACTTGTAGATGGAGCCTCGGAGTTAAGGCTTGATTGCTTGTGTATTTAAAGTACGATTCTTGAAATTCAGGTCAATGCCCATGGTGACTCAACAGTGTGTGCTGTGTGCCTGTCTGACTGCTGAGGTAATTGGAGTCATGTGGGGGGGATGGATGGCTCTGTGTGGATACAACGTGAATGCAGTTATTTTACTGTACCTCCAGAAGACCAGGCCAGATCCCTGACTATGTCTCTGAGGGGTCTTGGAAATTGAAACTGGCATCTCAGAGTGTTTTCTATATCCTTGCCAAATGGCTTTGATGATTTTTTTTTCCCTGCAGCTTTTTCCCCTCTCTACAAAATGCTGTACAGCAAAGTTTAAAAATGGTGGTTTCCAAGGAAAAAAAACCTTGGACTTTGACCCCCCCCCCTCCCCAACTGCAGCAGATAGAATTGACAGCAGTCTTCTTCTCAGTCCTAACCCCCACCCCCTCCACCCCCCTGCCTGTCTCAGCCCAGCTCTGAAACTGGCAGCCAGAGAGAGACAGGCAGCGAAAACGATAGGCCTTGCTGTCTCCCTCTCCAACTCAGGACAAGGTAAGTCAACACGCCAGTCTTCCCTCGCCCAGCCAGGCCTTCTTGTCAGTTCCCTGAGCGAACATTGACACGAACAGGTCGAGCACTCACTGTTCGCAGGGATCATTTAGCTTCACAGTTGGCTGGTAGGTTTCCCCCCACCCCCGCCCTTGTGTTGTCACTCAGCGTTTTAGTAAACATCTGGCTGCCTACCTGAACACGAGCCTCGGTGAGATCCGTCCGCAGAGCCAGCTGCTCTCGTGCGTACACGTCTGGGTAGTGCGTCTTCTGGAACACCTTCTCCAGCTCCTCCAGCTGGTAGGACGTGAAGGTGGTGCGGTTCCGTCGCTTTTTGCCTTTGTTGCTCTCCGCCTCGCTCTTATCCAGCGGGCTGGAGAGCTCGGAACCCGGACGGTCTGATGGCCCCTTCACACCCGGCTCCTTCAGGTTCAGGTAGCTGCCGTCCATCCCTGGACCGTCGGCGTTGGCGGTCAAGTCGGACTCGGTCAGCCCACTGTTGTCTTTGGCTGGAAGGAGAGAATGAGTGAGAGAGAGAGAAGGGGAGGAGAGAAAAAAAAGAGAGAAAAACCTTTAGAAACAATGTTGAGTCGTGTTTTATGATGGGAACCCTGTGTTCATTCATCTGTGTTAGCATTCTAATGTTAATGTATAGTAAATATGTTCTCCAGACCAACATTATTTCATGGTCAATCTAACCGTTTCTGACGTCCAGCTCCGGTGTGCGTGTCAACCTCCAACCTATGCAGTTACCTCAGGTGTCTTACCTCATGACTGTTACACTTATCAAAGGCCTTGACTCTGTTGGGCAAATCTAAAGTTAGTGAATGAGTTCTATGAGTTCTATGTTTGAAAGATTCATCACAATACATTGGTTTGACCTGTGACCCGACCCCTCAAAGCCCCATTCCCTGAAGTTAACTCTGTCCTCAATCCTTAAGATTTCCCAATCATGACATGTGAAACATGAACCACACTGAGTTAGTTCAAGCTTCAGCTATGTATGGCGGGCCTTGTGTACCACAGCAACCGCAATACCACACAGCCCTGCCCCGCAGACGTAAACAACATTGTATTTGTCACCTTCAATTTTGAGAGCCTCCGTTGGGTGACAGACCTCACTCTGTTCCCTTCCCAGTGTGTTTTTGTGTGTTTTCCTCAAGGATATAGCCAAAGCAGAGTTTTTTCTCTTGATAAACAAACTGTTGTGTGAATAAATAGACTTTGGGGTTCTGGTCGTGGTCCTGGAGGAACAGTGAACTCTGTTCTGGTCGTGGTCCTGGAGGAACAGTGAACTCTGTTCAGGTTCTGTTTGTGTTTCCTGGCCGTGGGCATATGCCCCAATCTGGGGCTTTGGACCTGATTGGACAGGAGTCATTGCGCATGAAGATCTCCTCGTATAGGATCCACATGTGTCTTCTTAAGGGAGACTTTCCAGGTTAAATGTATGACTTGAGGTCCTGTGTAGAGAGAATGTATGATTCAGTGAGATCAGCGCTCACTGCTGTACCGCGACTGACCAGGAGACCGGTGCAGATCTGGTGCTTCTCTCAGGTGCTAAACGGAGCTCTGACGTCTCTGAAGACGATGTATCACCATGAGCCATCATCCCTGAGTATCCTCAGTGTATCTAAAGAGTTAAAGAGCGGTTTGGGTTGATGGTGAGATGAAGACGAAATAGCTTAGCGATGACGGTGGGCTAGGTGGAGGTCCGTCTGCAACATGCGTGTTTGTTTTCACAGATTATTTGGCCTTTGGCTAACTTGTCCCACATTGAGACAGTCAGGTCTCACGATACCTCAGCACTACAACAGCCCCCCCCACCCCAGCCCTCCTCCTAGGCTGAGAAGAGTCCTCTATCTGGGACATAGAGCAACACAGGTCGCCCAGCTGGAGTTCGTGACCTCACATCACTGCGGCCCACCTGTTGGACCCCCACTCACCGTCTCCACTTGGGCAGATGTTGTGACATCATCACCTGACATGGCCTCCTATTCTAAAGCCTAGTTTAATATGGTGGCTGCACCCTGGGGCATCAGCAGGGCTGTGTGGTTTAGATGCAGGGCAGGTCGTGCAGAGGTTCCTGCCCAGCATCCTGATGGGGAAAGCTGGCTGCAGTGTGGCTCCAGAGCAAGGTACATATCCTGAGTATTCAAGGTGAGGCTAAACCTTCAACTGTGTAAAATGTTTGACTTTTATTGGTCCGAAGACCTTTTTTTGGTGCATGTTGTTGACCTGACAAAATCTCCATGAAGGGAAGTCTATTGCTTCGATATTGCAACTGAACATAGCTATGAAAGACCTTACGAAATGCAACATTATGTCAAATGTCACCCACATTTTCACATATTTTCTAGTTTCCCGTCAGCGTCTGGATCCTTGTGTACAAGTTCTTGCCCATAAACACCCCCGAGAGTGTCTTTCTGCTGGGTTGTCTCTGCTTCACATAGAGTCGGAGAGCATAACCATCACGCTTCTCTAAGCTGAGGGCCAAGATTCCATTCCCTTGGCTCCAACTTGCATGCAAACAGAACATTTTCTCGGGTTTTGGCTTGAATTCTTTCCTCAGCCACAATATAGATTGTTGTCATGCTCTGATATCACAGGTTTGTAAGGTTCTTCTTTGATAAGGAGCAGACCAGTTCAGTTAACCAAGGTCAGACCTTTACTAGGGTCGGCCATTTAATCACTGTTGGAAACAGAGACAAAAACATCAAAGTGTAATTTAACTGGTTGTAAAGCAACAGGGTGGCCTCTCTGTTTTTATGGAATGGGATGGAAAGGGTCAGCTGAAGTCAAATAAAAGAAACACTATAAATTAGTAACCTGGGGAAGGGTTAATGACCAAACACTAAAGATGGGAAGGAAAGCTTTTAGAAAGAGTTGTCTTAAATGCTTTTTCCAAAAAGCACACTGTTGATGGAGGTCCTCAGGACAACCAGTTATGTTCCAACCCCTGTGGGGACCCACCGACCGGGTCTCCTTGTCCAGTCACAGGAGCGTTGGTTTCCCTCCACTCCGATCAACAGCTGTCTTCATGTTCTTTCAGGCTGTATCTTCACCAGGTGAAGTCGCAAGTGGATAGTTCAGTTTCCTTGAAGGAAGAGAACCTCCCAGATGTTCCTGACGAGAGATCAATGCCAGCGGTTCACACTGGAATGCAGATTCCATGGGAAATAACAGCCAACGGTTCTGTTCAATCTCAGCTCCCGATAAATCGTCACTCGTGCAGGCTCACTGTTGTCATGGATATGAAGGCTTTGTGAAGCCTGTTGTACTTTAATGAGAATTTGATCATTCGGTACATAAAATGTATTTTTGTGTAGTATTAGCTCAGCTAATTGTTGTCGTAGCACTTTGTATTGTCATTCTTTATTAAGTAGCCACATGTGTTGGAAGAAATGGGATTAGCAAAACAGAAACTTCCTGTACCACTTGTACAACTAATAAAACACAGTTTAAACTGATGAGAATCAAGGTTAATAATTCAGACAATTTCATACAGGAATCTGTTATCCTTGACAAGGATCTGACATAATTGAAGACATCACTAAATTAGTTTATACCCCGGCTAAAAGAAGCACTCCTATCAGCCTCTGCCCTTGCATCCATGTTCATGAACGCATAAAAAAGGGGAGCAGGGAGGAAGTAAAAGATTCTGATTGTGAGAGTTTGAGTTAACATTGGAGTCAGGGATCAAAATGCTTGCACCTGGTTAGAATTGTTCACATCACTTATTTTTCTGGCCCGCTTACAGAACTGGGGTGGGCCGGACTGGAGGGGGGGGGGGATCCTATCTCCCCCTTGAACAGTGATGGTAGGAAGGTGTAGGCCAAAGCTACCTCCCTCTCGCCGCTCTGGAGGGAAATCTTTTTTTTTAAGAAGGAAGGCAAAAGAAGGGGAAAAAATAAAAACATAATGGAGTTGGACAGTACAGGGAGGAAGCAGTCATGATCTCCTCGTGGAGCTCAGAGCTCGGTCCTCTAACATCCTCTTTTGCATCGTTTACAGAGACTGCCATGAGTTGAAAAGGATAAAAGTAAATCGTATATTTTCAGTTCGTTGGCTGTGTGCGTTGGCCTCTGATGTCAGCATTGTCACATCAGTCTGTGCTTGCACAAACGTGTATATTAGACATTCACATACATCCACACATGGGACCATTCTTGTACTCCTAGTTTGTATCAAGGCTGCGCAATGTGGTAGTGATCTTCGCATACACATCCTGTGACATCAATTCCTTAGGTCTTTTAACACATAGTAATAGTATTACATTTTGACATGATGCATGTAAAACTAAGCCAATAACTCTTATTCTTGCTTACATGAGAAGTAGGTTTTATCTTTATCTTATCTTTTATCAACAGCACCTAGTACAAAATAAGAATAAGAAAATCATCCTGCCATTCTACACGTAAGAAATCTCCACAATGATTCCAAACTCAGATGACCATAACATTTAGAAGCGGTTTTCCATTCAGCATCCAGCTTTAAAATCCCATGTCCACCAAGCACCAAGTGACTAAATTAGTCATAGGTGTGGTTTGGGAGTAACGCAGAAATCAGGCACCAGGGAACGTTTGCGCTGGAACGCACCCCCTTCTTTTGCCGAACTGCCCCCTGGAACGCAAGTTCATTTCCAAGTTTCCCGATGTGCGTCTTTGGATGGAAAACTCTGCTGTGCATCGGGTGCAAAATAGGAATGATACATGCGTCGGTGTACAAAGTGAATTGCACTGGGTGCAAGATAGGGTCCTGAGCCTTGGCAGTCAGTCTGGGTCTGTGCATCAAGCACAAGCCTAGAACGTGGAGTGAGACTCATATTGTCACGTTCCGTCTCTGTTCTCCAGATGTTCCTCTGAACTTTGAGTAGCTCTCACTCATACACACACTCCAGACCTCTCTCGTCTTCAGTTATCTTTTATGGGAAACAATACAATAATGTCAGACAAGATGATGTTTGGGGTGACGGTGACAGGACTGTATCATTGCTGTCTGTCACAGCTGAAAAACCCAAATAGGTCCTGACCCCGAAGCAATTACTACACAGAGGACCCCCACCCCCCCCCCACCCCCCCCCCCCCTCACCAGTGAGGTAGGAGGAGATGTACATAAACACTCACTCCAGAACGGGCGTGACGTCCCCAAGAACATTTCTCCACCGTCACTCAGAACGCCGCCTCAACTCAACATCCATTTTGACTATTTACACAGGGTGTTGGTGAGAAGAGGTTACGTAAACCAGTCCGACTTTGTCACCTCGGGGGACAATCTGTGGCTTTAGAGCGGTTTGTGTTTGAGGGGTATGAATAATAACCATAGGAGCCAGTAATGCACATCTGTCCTGGATTAATGTCAAACTCTCCTGTAGCACTCGCCCGCATTCCTGCAGACTGTGCACGGCTCGATCAGTTCCAGCGTTTTGATTTTGTTCGTTGCTGCACGGCGGTTCCTATCCCTCTTAGCCTCTGATGTCACTGCTGAAACACAGCCTGAAAGGCTACAGATTCCTGTTGTGACATTGTGCTGTTGAAATCACCACAGGCCCTATAGGCTCAATATATTGGTAATGTTAGCTGTAACACGCATTTGAAAGGGCCAGCTGTTGTAGTAGCTAGTTTGCTTTCTACCTCAAACAGGCAAACATTTCTGGAAGTGATGCCTCCCCTCTGCCCTGAAGCTTGTGGTTTCTGGAAAGTATATGATCACACTGGTGTTAATAAGGAAAACATAATTCTTCTAATTTAGAGCTATCGTAGTAAACGAGTGTGATTCCCCCCCAAAAAACATTTTGAATGCCACTCTCACCGTGTGAAATCATTAAACATTCCTTTTAATGTGTGAGATGATTATACAGTGTTCTTATTTATTTCATATCTTTAACAATAGTTGGATGTTGAGTTTGGATTTGCGTGTGGCCTCTGTGTGGCCTGTAACGTTCGTAAGCAACGTGAGGGGAGATGGCTTAGAGAAGGTTTTTTTTTTAACGGAGCGTAGAGTTTTAATTCTATTTTGCAGATTGAGATAATGCTCTATTGCTTGTGCAACGCATCTCCCATTGAGGACTACATGTGACAACACAAGTCTGTTGACGCCTGAGGTTTTGGCTTCACTCCAACTTATCCTCCCCAAAGCTATGATGTGTTCATCTGGCTGCAACATTTGAAATAATAGCATTGCAGAGCTTTCCTCTGGGGAAACATAATGCATGATGGAGTTTAAATGGGTCTGTCAATGCTTCTGCCAAATGTTGACTTCAATGCAGGGGTCTACATCCTTTCAGGAGGTAATAGCCTTCACCTTTATGAAAAGAACACTTGGTGATTTCAGCAAAAAAAAAGAAAGAAATAACAGGCCCAATACAATGGTTTGCTGTCACTTAATGTTACACTTTATGAGGTATTGGCATGGACAGGTGCTGGCATCTTTGAATATCTCTGTTATTAAACTATTAGAAAGTAACAACCTCAACTGTCCGGATTCAATTTGTTTCTATGTAACCGTATTTGTACATATACTATCTAACACGATTTATGGACTTATAAACTGTCGTCTTTAGGTTTTACGTCAGAAGTTGCGTTTACGTTTTCCAATTTTCAGTTTGTGGCAAATTCACACAATTTCCAAAAGATGTATCTGTTTGAAACGCGTTTAGTGCAGAATGATTGGTTCCTTCTTCATAATTCAAGTGTTCATCCCTGCTGCGCTTAGTTTACGCACTTTATTGGGTTTCCAGGCTACGGTTATGAATGAGATTTTCCTTCATAATGTCCTATCTTACGTTTAAAAGGACATTGTTATTATTTAAGGTCATTATTTTTTCAGATTTCCAATGAGGAGATTTATATATAAAATATTCTATTTTACATCCTAAAAGATTGTATCAAAAATCCAAATCGTCATACTAACGAGTTCGTGTTGACATGAACTTTTTTTTCATCTTATTGTTACAGTAATTTTTAGGGTATTTCACGGTACTTTGCTCAATGTGGCTTTGAACTTGAGTCTTAAAGGAACAATATTTACTAGCATGCAATAAACACAATACAGCTCAATCATAAACTATAAATACATCTCCTTTTTTGTGTGTGATGGTATTACTTTGTGATGGTTTTACTTTTTAGGCTTAAAACAACAAGACTAAAAATGAATCTAGTAGGCCTAAGGTATTTTCCAGACACATTTTGTATAACAACTATATAAAACTATAAAACCTAAAGAGCATAAGCCTTACTGTTCGATACTGTTTAGCCGTGGCAATTTTTCATTAATTGAAAACGTAACAAATATGACATATATCATGATAACGATAAACTTCTCTGAATATTTGTCTACATCACGGAAATGCATGCCCTTATTAGGATGTATTATTTCTAATAATAACAATCTAGAAACCTATGATTAAATGTTTCTTACAATACAAATAGACTTCTAGTATATCTGGTTTTGAGGTGTTCGAGTCCAAATAAATTAAAAGTAGTTATGCCACTTACTAATAAAGTATGTATTATCTTATGTCAGATTTATAAATTAGTCATAGAACAAATTGTTTTTCAGTACATGGATAATTATTATTCTACAGGAACCAAATAGTCTTTATGATTACTTTATGATTGATTTAAATCACTGCAACCTCTACTGCTGCACACTGCATTTCTGTGTGTGTGTGTGTGTGTGTGTGTGTGTGTGTGTGTGTGTGTGTGTGTGTGTGTGTGTGTGTGTGTGTGTGTGTGTGTGTGTGTGTGTGTGTGTGTGTGTGTGTGTGTGATCTATCTTAGGCATGGGCTGTAACAATGTCAAGTTAAGACAAATCAGGCTTCTCAGGGCATCAGTCGAATAAATCAAAAATATTGTTCTGTCCTGTTTTCTTATGTAACAGCAAGTTCAGCCTTTGGCATAATCCTGATTTGGCCTATGTTTTTTGTTGTTGCTGTGACTGTTTAACCTACAGTATGGACGAGATGTTATAAAGTTATACATCTATATATAGGCCACATCCTACATCATATATATATATATATATATATATATATATATATATATATATATATATATATATTATTCTAACAAAAAGTCAAAAGTGACCAATTAAATTGTGATATTTTGACGAATAGTCCTAGTTCATGAATAAATTAATTAATCTTAAATAACGTTTTGTTCATAGCCTATAATTAAGCATTATTGTATTGACTTCACCATGACTCCATCCCTTATGTGGTCATACAGCGTCCACACACAAAAAAAAACAATACGCGTCTTTTAACATTTCACCTCTAACTTATTCCATGGACAGTTACAATAAATATATATGTAATACATATTCCATTGAATTGCTACACTACAGAGACAACCCAACAGTCATATCCTATCTCCCTATATGAAGTTTGCTGGTTGCTGATTGTTTCCCAAGTTCAAGAAACTTGACTTTGGACCCCATGATGGACTCACCATAGCAGGGGAGGAGGGCTCCGCTGTGTCCGCTGTCCTGGTGCAGTTTGCTGCCTTCTGGGGGGGTTTTGCTGGCAGGTCTCTGCATGAAGAGGTGGTATTTGTTGAAGGTGTTCTCCTCAGCAGCTCCATCCAGAGACTGGCACTCCTGATCAAAAGGACTCCGAGACTTCTCCCCGTAACTCTGTCCTTTCCCCGGGATGAAGGTCGGGCTGTACTTGGCTTCACTCGGCTGGAAGGTCCTAAACTGCTGATCTCTACCCCCCTGGGCAGCAGATGAGTTATAATATGAATCCATGGATGTCATATCGCAGTATGAAACGCACGTATCTGCGTTCATTCCTGAAAAACGAGCAGAATCTCCCAATCCTAAAAGGTTTGTTCCCCTTTTCCTTTTCAGCTCGACTCAGATATTCTCCTCAAACGCTGTCATACACACTCTCTCTCTCTCTCTCTCTCTCTCTCTCTCTCTCTCTCTCTCTCTCTCTCTCTCTCTCTCTCTCTCTCTCTCTCTCACACACACACACACTACCGCATCTGGGACTGGTTAGAAAACCGAATCAGATGTTTTTCTAGAGGCTGCAGACTGAACCAATGCTGAAAGCCCCCTCCAGGTTTACAGAGGTAACAGTGATGCCCCTGCTCTGAAGCTGATGCTGCCCCACAGTCCACGATCAGGATCAGCCCACTCAGCCCTCCCTGTCCAGCCTTATGATGCAGACACTAGAGATGGGAGGTCAGGCCTGGCTGAACTACACAACACATGACCTTAATGCAATTAGGGATGAATATAGGTGCTTTGATGGGCCCTTGGACGGACTCCTGAAGTGCCATTTTCATGGCTTGGCATCGATTTATCCAAAAAGTTCTGAGTTGTTATGTTTCAAAAGAGAGATTTTAGACTTTCTTATTGGCGAGTAGGCTATAGCTGGCAAATACCTTATGCATTTTGTAAATTAGACTAAGACACTGCAGCCCACATGTAACACGTTTAGACTTTGTTAAAACATTTATATATTTTATTATATATGTTTTAATTTATTTAGCAAAATAGATTTTAGGAAACCATATTTGGGAGATTCGCCAATATAATATAAAGCTGAAAGGCACAACTCCTTTATGCATTTGTTTCCCTATGAAATGAGCTTTGACGAATGGTTTTATTTGGGCTTTTAATCAGGATTTTAAATGGATTAGCCTCCATTTATTTGTAACGGCAGACTTGGAGGTGAATCTCAGGGAGGGGACATATTATAAAGATTTATGTAGAGAATATTGGACATTTTTGGTGGCCCACTTTAGTCAGCACCAAGTTTGCCGGTTCAATGAATATAACTTCCTCCTCAATATTATTTCTTTCCTACAGTGAAACATATAGACTACATATAGATATAGAATATCATAACAACACACTTATCTCACGTATTAGTTGTGAAATTGTCCTAGAAATGTTCAAACATTCGTTTTAGACCTGTCATCTCGTACTTCCAGTACGTTTTATTTATATATATTATAAATATAATATTTATTAGGTAATCAACATTGCTGCAAATACCAGCCAATGACCCAAATAACACAATGTACCCTTTTGTTAAAATTTATATATTTTTATGTTTTAATTTATTTAGCAAAATAGATTTTTGTTGACCCGTTCACTATAGCCTAGCCTATAATATTTTGAATCGAAAAAAAAAAAAAACACAGCAAGGTTTTTGAAACATTAACATATTTAATAGCCTGCCTTTTTCACGAGGGGACAATAAAAAAGGCCAAGATGATCTGGAATAACAACCTCGTATTGATATTAAAACCCAACAGCCTATAACTTATTTCATTGCCTTGAAAAACTAGCCTACTGTAGAGGGAAAATGCATCATATTAGGCTACATTATAGGCCTATAGGTTTGCAAGTCATCCTAAATGGCCAAATGTGCATGGTCTGTGCATGAAATACGAGGTTCCTTATACGATCATTTAAGTGTCTGCATGTTCATGCTTTCATTCGTTTAACAAGCTCTAAAATATTTCAAAACTAAATTAGAATAGCCTACATCAAATGAATGAATTTCGTCGACAGAGAACATATTTGCGTGTCATGGAGTGGATTGCGGCTTCAATAGTTATCTTAATATAAAAGAATATACAAATTAACGGTCAACATGCATATTTAGTTTATGTGACTGTTGATTCAGTCTTTCAAGACTGGATTTTTTTTTAATTAAGTACACGTGATGTTGATGTTGGAAAAACGTCCATCTTAATGAGCCCAAGATTATGGATTATTTACAGAACATTTTTAGAGACTATAGGCTGTTTATTAAATTAGTTCCAATAAATATCGCGATAAAGAATAATCTGACGTCATTTCCCAGCCGTATCAGTACATTTAGAAAATTAAGCAAACTACCCCATAGTAAAACAATATATACATATATTTATATACAAATGTGTTTAAGTATATTACCAAAACTAACAACAACAAAAGTCCACAAAAAAATTCACTAATATTTTGGCTCAGCTTGTGTTCCTCTGGCTCCTTTCTTGCTGTGCAGGTATTTGTTAATGAGACTTGTTGCTGCTGTGACGTCATCGTTTAATTGAAAATTATCTTGTAAAAAAGGTCTTCACCCTTCATCAAAAAGGTATTTAAGTCCTATTTATTTTGTACTGATGTGCCTTGCATCTGCAAGGTTGCTTCACCTGCCCTATAAATAAAAAGGCAAATCCCTTATACCCTTTAAAAAAAAAAAGTTATCCGTAAGCCTATAACCACTTAAGAGTGGTAATGATTGTAAACAAATGTTCAAATCAACAAATATTCTAAAAAATAATGGTAACATTTGTTGATTATTAAGCTGAGTAATTGGGATATTTTGGGGGTCTGACTTTATGATTACAGCTGATTGTAGTAAAAACTTACACACCTTAAGCAATGTCAATAAACACAAGCAAGTGATTGAAGATCTGAGCGTTGAGCATGAAGAAGTGCTGTTGTGTTATGAAGCTCTGGCATACTGTAAACGTCCACTAACACAAAACACCCCATTTGCTACAGGGCAGAGTCCTGAGCGTCACGCACATATAAGTCACTCAACCATGACATTCTCTCTAGCTAAAAGCTTTGTAGTAAATATGGGAGCACGTTTTTCTATTCCAGCCTGTGTTGTTTGACTTCCTGGAGGAAACATGGGCAGGTCTGCATCATGCAGCCCAGTCTGAGAGGAGGATCAGTTTTCCTCAGTCTCAACAGCCCAGCGCCTTTGGGGTTTATGTTGGCAGAAGGATTCTCTGGATCCCTAATAGGCTTCGTAAAAGTCCCTTGCTATCAGATCCTCTCGTAGGAGACAGTTTAGGGGTGAGGGGGTGGGCGTGTGTGTTGGAGAAGGGGGAGGGGGGGCAAGTGCGGGGGGGGGTTTCTGGTCAATGCCTGGTGGATGAATGTATGATGGAAACATAACAACCTATATTCACAGCACATGTTAAAATAGGCTGTTGATAGGAGATTGGAAACATACTTTGATTTATTTGTAATAATATTCAATACACCTGTTATTGAACTTAATGTTTCAACCACAAAAAAAATAAAGAAAAAAGGAATTAAACTCCCTGAAATCTTTCTTTAGTATGTAATAAAGTCTGTGGAACACGGACACTGCTTCACTCATGATGACCGATGTCATGTTATTCAAGGAAATAAAACGAAAACATCAGAAATATGTCCTCTGTTTCTAAGAGAAACAACAGGCTTGATGGAAAGCAGAGTTGGACTTGAACCTGTCTCTTGTGAAGTCCAGCCAGTTCGTACTCGGGAGTCTAGGGTAATTAAAGGAACGTTGGGAATTCAAGGAATATCAGCTGAAACTTTTAACAAACGCTCTTCAGTGTGCTCCCCACAACACAGCGATCCGGACCGCACAGACTCACATCTGTCAGGAGACTCAGGTTTTTATTTTCAGGGTGTCATTTCCCAACAGGTTGTACGTGAAGTCAGTATAGCGTTCCTTTTGTCTTGCCTTTGTTCACACTGTCTGTTCGGGACAGCTGCTGAAAGGTGGATTCCTGTCTTGGTTTGGGTGTAAAAAAAGGTTTTATTTATAGAGCCCTACGTGAAGCTACAAGGTTTCCAAATCCTAATTCTCGGTGATCTGAGTGCATTATGGGACTCACACAGACAGCTGAGTGACAGCGTACTATTGGCAGTGAGTCACAGCTTTTAGTCAAGAGGTCATCATGTAACGGCAGACTACATGGTCGCCAGATGATGCGACGCCATGATTCCCCCAAAGTGTTGATTGTGGCCGCCATGGCTACACTGCGGGTGCTGCGCCATGGCAACCTCCTCAGCAAAGCGATGACTTCTCCACGGTAAACAACCTCGCTCCACTACGGTGTTGATCCCTCGCCATGACAACCAGACAGGGAGCCTCCTCTGTGATGCTGTGTGTGTGTGTGTGTGTGTGTGTGTGTGTGTGTGTGTGTGTGTGTGTGTGTGTGTGTTTTGGGGCATACTGTCTCCCAGTCACTGGCTTGGTGATTTCAACATTTCAATATTGACCTATGTTGGTACCACACCCACACATGCGTTTAGAAAACCTGAAGACCATGGATTGACAAGGTGCAAGTCTGTTTTCCACTCGAGGAGGTCTTGGTTAGGGATGGAAGGGGGGGGGGGAGTCTTTCTCTCCCTCTCAGGATGGGTGTGCGTCCCCCATGCTCTCAGAGAGGCTCCAGATTTCTATGTGTAGCTTAAATTGGTTTCACATGAGCTTGGGCACACACAGCGTCAGCAGCTTCTCTGATCAAATTAACCAGAGATGAGGAGAGAGAGCAAAGAGCCAGCGGTTGTACAGATCTATAATTCAATAAACAGGCCCGAGGAGGGGGACAGAGGGCTGCAGTATTCTCCCAGCTCTTTATCACGTCCGTCCACGGGTTAACCCGTCACAGGCCCATAGAGACGTGAGCACGGCTCCATCCATCAGCATCTCAAAAAGTTGGAGAACTTGTCATCTGTCCACCTTCTTTCCATAAAGAGTTAAAGGAATCTATGAAAACGCAGAGCATTCTAAGAGCAGAGCATGTGCGTGAGCCAGCAATGTTTGACCTCCTAGTCTCAGTAAATGTTAGCATGTCAACAGATTCTTCTTCTTCTAAATCCCTTCCTTAACCCAGGCTCATCCCTGACCTAAGGCGAAGTTTCTGAGGTGTATGTGGGAGAGGATGGGAGCAAAGAAACCTCTGAGAATGACATCAGGGTTTCCTAAAACAGGAGGTCAGAGTCGCTCCTCTCACACCAAGTCTTTTCACAGACACACAACAAGGTGTAATATCTTGAATTCCAGAGGCATACAATTCCCAGGAGAGATTTAGAAATACAAGGCCGGATTCTAAACTTAGATGTGAGATCCTTATAGTGAAACAAGTGAAATTCTTTATCTGTACAATGAGGTACTGTCAGTGTTTTCCATTTGACTGACGGCATGTGGATAATTGGAGCATCACATGTTGTGGTTTGACCATGTGTAGGTTGCAGCTCTTTCTCTCTCTCTCTCTCTCTCTCTCTCTCTCTTTCTCGCTCGTTGGTAATTTAAACAGTGAGGTAGTACTCCTGATTATTCGAGTCAGGGGCACATGGGAGGGTTCTGAGAAGATGGTTCTCAGAAGGGTTCTTTTGAAGAGTCGAGGGTCCTCACTAGCAGACAGTGTCCACAGTACACTAGCTTAATTGGGATGATTTCCGGACAATCTCCCGACACGGAATCCCCAATTCCAGAGACGGAGAGTTTGTGAATCGGCAGTGTGAAATTATCCACGTTTTCAGAACTTGTGGGTTGACAGCTGCCTGCCATTTCTTTTACAGAAAGCTGCTGCAGAATCAGTTGGTCTACAAAAGCACTTGGGATAATGAAGATACCGAGTCCTACTGTTAATGGTTTGCAAATTGATTGCAGGCATAGATTGCACCGTATGCTTAGCATTCTGGGAAAAACTACACTAACGTCCTGCAATTTTGATGTTCACTTTAATATTGTTGGAGAAAGCCAGATGTGGTTTGTTGGAAATCATCAAAGTAAATGATAGCAGTAAGAAAAACAGCATTTATATCGTTTCTGTTAGCAGCTTGTTCTGTTCCCGGTGTTTTATGTTGTAATTATCGATCGTATATAAGTTTGTTTTTGTGGATGTAAAGATGGAGTTTTGGGGGAGGTGAGACATAAAAAAGGTTACACATTGTCAGACAAGGACATCTTAATAGAATTCAAAAGCTGTTGATCTCAAAATAGTACAATTTTATTTTCTATTAATTCATTTTGGTCCTCGGTACTATAGGGTTTGGTCAGGTTTCCACTGTATACAATCTATATGCACATTAATATAAAATAATACAATTAAACTTTTATCTCTCATTACTACTTTCAAGCTACTTCAGTTAACGTATATCTTGGCCTGTGTAGAGTTGATTGACCATAATTTGGTTCAGGCTCATACATAAACAATGTAATAGCCCAATTACATCTGAGTTAGGTTTATAAGGGTTAGCAGGCAAATAAACACACAGGACCATGCATTCTAAACTGAGGCCTCATTTCTCCAAAGTAACAATGTCTGCGCTATTGTGTTTAACATGCCCAGATTGACACAGTTTGTGTTTCCCAGTGATTGAATAAAACAGGTAACTTAATTTGTGTGCGTGATGTCATTGTGGATTTTGTCAGAGAAGGACAATATCAGACCCTCCAACTCATTTTAAAAGTCCGAGGTGGGTAAGGTAACAGCGGAAACATTCCGGAATGCCATCTCTGACCCACGTCCCCTTTTTCTCCCGGCTTGATACTGTATAAGAGGGTGTTTGGATTGTAACAGAACCCTGGGTTAGCTGACCTGGTCTGCTCTTCCCACAGAAGAGTCTGGTCCAGCTAGGCTGTGTGTGTGCAGAGACGCAGGACCCAATGAAAACAAAAGGGGGTCTGAGGGAACAAGCCCAGGGATCCAGGGTTCAAAACCGCCACACAGGACCCATGGAGGAGCCCTATCTAGATAGAAAAGGGGGCTGCATTCCCCTGAAATGAGCTTCTCTGGGATGAAAGCTCTGTGTGAGCTCCCCGGATGACCCACGACCCTGTCTGTGTTTGTGCAGGGTGAGACCCTGATCCTGCCCTCCCTCCCTCCCTCCCTGCCAGGTTCCAAGGGAGAGGGGCCAGGGGGGCTGGTGGGGGTGGCAGACTGTCCTGCTGCTCTGCCCTCTTGTGTTTTGGTTGCTGAGACTGGAGCAAACTCAGAGGAGCGACCACTGATGGTCACTGAGCTGACCTCTCACCCCCAAGAGTCCCAGCGGTGTGTCCAAGGAGGCCAGCTTGCAAGGTCACCGTTTGTAATGAAAACGTCTTTATGATGTCAGAGTTTGAAATCCATGATCACATTCAGCTGGTTTCCAGATTCCGAGGTTATTTAAGAACCTTTGCTTTCGTGACCACCCTCGATTTACTCTCCAAGACGACACATACTTTTGAATTTAAGTCACTGCTTGTGTCACTGTTCATAATTCAAGTAGAGGCGAACAGTATTGCATACTTACTAAAAGTAAGCTTGCAGTTTGGAAAGACACGTTAGCTGGTATTCAGCCAGCTGAAGCACCTACATAACTTGTACGTACCCTGAGGTCAGACCTTGACTGATAGGAGGGGAGGTGTGCGAGAGGCCATCTTCATGGCATCAGACATGTGGTGGGAAGTGAGGAAAGGAACTGTCAGCAGAAAGCTGTTAGCAGGCCTCTTCCTCTGCCACAAGCACGCTGCCGTTCTGATGAACACCCCACCCATCTTGGATACCGCCGAAGTAGGGAAAAGCAGAGGGGAGAGACGAGGTCACAGGGCAATGAACTGTCGGTCTCGGCCCTGGGTTCTTTTATCCACGTGACCCCCAAGTAAGTGGGGGACGACCTGGAGGTTTCTGCAGCACAGAGCTACAGTCTCGGTCGTGAGGTTTGAAGCTGGTCCTTCAGGGGGTTTGGAGGGGCACCATGCAGGGACAACCTCTGCTCCACCCTGAGGCTTTGCAGGATGTCAGAATCAGCCCCCAAACACAGCCAATTACAAACAAACACAGATGCCTTAAATTCCACTTTTACTTAAAACAGTGGAGGGATTCCCTGTCTGCTCCTCTGCTGTTACCCCCTATCCATTCCATCTCCCCCTCGGGCAAATGTTAATCCAATAGAGGTTTGTCTTGAAGGGAGGTGAAACAGGAAGACACGTGGGGGTCAGTGGAGGCTAAGGCCCGCCGTTGCCCCTCGCCCCCCCCACCCCACCCAACCCCCTGGTCTTCTCGTCTTCAGGGGGGCTCGGAGAACAAAGAACATTTTGACCCAGCTGTTTAGTTTTCCATGACCCTCCCCTGGTCGCCTACAATCCCCATCAGTCCGACGACTGGAATAGTCGATGGTGTCAGTTATTTTTTTGCATGCTCACTTCAATTTCACAAAGCAGGACATAATTATTCTTGATTAGAATAGGATACTTTTTGTGAAAAGGAGAAAGAAAACTGGCTTGGCTACACTACAGGTTGGCTTCGAGTTAGACGGACAAGTTCCCCGTGGCTGTACTGATCCCAAGGTCAGGGTAGAGGTCAAAGAGAGATCAGCTCCAGTCGTCACTCTCATAAACACCCCCCGAGCCTGGAATTACCTTCACAGGATGCAGACTGGAACCCACTACATCAATGTGTGTCGGACAAGAAAACTGTCTCTCTCACTGTCTCTGTGTTCATCTGTCTGTCTGTCTGACTGTCTGTCTCTCTGTTTCTCTTTGTCTTTGGTTTCTGTCTGTCTTTGTTCTTTATTCTGTCTCTAACCGCTAATTCTCTTTTTCTCTCTCCTTACAAGTGCTGGTTTGCCACATTCAGTTGAAGACAATGTCCCAGAATGCAATATCCGGATAAGGTTTTGTGGCTGCATCATAAAATCTCCTTGGCCGAGCTACAGTACCCTATGAACTTTAGGCTCATTCTATGATTGAACCTAAGAACCCCACTTCAGTCACACGAAACTACATGAGAGCATCAAACATTTGAAAATTTTCTTTTAACGAATGAGGGTCCTTTCTATGTCACTGTGTCTCTGATTTAAGGCTTTAAATTACAGTTTTTATAGTTGTGTGTACGGCCCCAACCACAGAGCACATATTGGCCATTCACCAAAGTGTTCACTCAACTCCAACCTGCATTGCTTGCTGCCCGTTTTGACCAAACCTTGTTGGAGTACAGTAAACTGTCCAGTGTACAGTAGACACACAGACCCACACATTATCACAGCCCTGGTCCTGTTTATGGCCACCCTGTCTAGATGTCTCTTCTGGAGCCTTGATGGTGCTCATCATATGGGGCTCACCGTGTGTGTTCAAACCACACTTTCAGATAGTGCAACAACACTGACCCCAAAGCCAGAGGTCGCTAGCGAGGGACAAACAGAGGAGTACTCATCTGCTCTAATGGCCTGGAATGTCCCCATGGAAACAAGAAAGAGGCTCTTTCACAGGGCTCCTAATCAGAATCACGCTGTCCAAGCTTAATTTAGGGAGGACACTTGCTCAACAACCGCCTTGTCTTCATTCAAACGTCTGCTCGGCTGTCCTGGTCCCTCTGTAGGACCGCCACAGACTTCTGTTTGTTCACAGAGACATCTGGGTCTCCAGTCTCACTCATACTACCCACTTCCCTCATACAGTCCCAAAGCCTGTTGCTGCTGGTTCTTGGTCAGTTTAACAACAGGAAAGGTGTGGCGAAATTGAATATAATATATATGGAATGCTTTTTCTGCATGACATTGAAGTGTCAATATGTAGCAGGTGGATTAATTAGGGACAGTTCAAAAGATTTTAAGTATAACAGGAACTCACAGACTCAGAATCTTTTCGATATCCATACTGGTGGTGTTGTGTGCTTTTTTTCCAGGATATCAACTTAACCACCAATTTTTCTTAAGTCATTGCTGTACTCAAGACACAAGCCAGCCATCATGAAACTAATTTAATCGATATTAGCCCGCAATGACTTGATTAGATGGGTAGGAGCTTGATGATTAAAGTTGGACGGCGTAATTGAGTGTTTGAAGAAATGGAAGTTAACGTTAAGTGTTCATTTCTGTGATACAACCGTCCGTCTTTGTACCTTCCATAAACTGTTTGGATGGAATCACATCCTGCTCCAATGTCATCATCACATCCCTGATTCCTCCAGTCAGCCTTAACAAGTATAAAACAAATATAAAACTATTATTAAAACTTGATGCCACATCTCTGGACTCTGGAATCCTCTGGCTAGCCCTGACAGAGTCTGTCCTCATCACCATTATGCGGCAGAGTTATATTGTAGAGCTATAGGCCTAGATGTTAGGGTGAAGTCCAGTGATTGACTGGGTTTGGCCAGAGGAATGATGGGTTATTAATGACACATGTTGGATGACACACTTGTCTTCACATGTTCTCGCCAAGCCCTCTCACAACCCCACGAGGGCCTTTCTGGTGGTGGCAAGGGTTCTCCAGAAATCTATGGAAATTGGAAGATTTAGACCGATCAGTTTCATCAAGTCTGCGTAATTGCTTTTGACCCTCAAATCCTTTTCACAGCCACTTCCCGTACGGTGTCGTCATTTTTCAGAGACTTCAGCTCTGCTGGGTGATTTTGATTCACCCTGAGAATTTGTAGATTTAACGGGTCTGCTTCACTACCTCAAAGTAAAACTATTAAAAACAGCAATTTTCTTTTCTCTTTCTTGTAAATCCACATATTTGGATGCATCAGCCACTGCAGATTGACAGTAAATGCCCCTGAGAGCGTGGGACTAATTCATCCACCATGGGGAGAATGTGGCATGTTGAAGTCTCAGTATTTCTGGTTTACCGCTCAATACCCTTTCATTAACATGCCAGTATTGGAGGTCGTGTCTATCTCCATTGGATTCTTACCACTGTAAGACAAGGACAACTTGTCCTACGGTATTAAGGACAACTTCTCTTGGATATTCAGTCAGCTATCGAGAATTGGATTAAAAACGTGACTTGTAAACCTCTTGCACAATAGGAAAGACCTCTGTAGGCCTTCGTGGGGTCTGACAATCCTAACTGGTGTGTTTTTGTGGTTTGTCTAAAAATAGCGTCTCACATGGTAAAAAAAAAAAAAAACACAAGACATGGGAGTTACTTCTACAGAAGACGCAAGGTTCATGCTTCTTCAAATTGGTGGACTGGACACTCGGGAGTGGTGGGGCGCATCTGGGGGGCTCTGGCCTGGTGCTGATCAGGGCTCGTCATGGGGTCTGGTGGGTAGCAGCCATGGCGAAAGGTCAAGGACAAAGGGTCTACTCACTAGTACCCTTTTGCTTTACGCCTCAAACTCACGCGCATTGCCCTTCGATTGCTTATTGAATTAAGTCTAATCACTCAATTAAAGTCACATGGAGGAGCAGCATAAGTTTCCTGGACCAAACCACAGGTCCTCAGATAACAGACGCAGTGTTGTCACCCGTGGGAAGTCTCAAGACAAACAGGCTGACATGCTAGAACTGTGACGGCTTGGCTGCATGTCTCGCAGCTGTGCAGGTGCTGAAGATGGGTGAGGCCTCCTGCGGCTCGAGGGTTCACCTGTGGAGGAACCCCATCACTGCTAGAAGCCTCCGTCAATCACAGGGCCTGTTCAGGGAATGGCATTGTATCAGGTAAAGGTCAAGTAGAAAAATCCTTAGTATCCTTTTGGAATAATGCAACACTTCACAGCGTGTTTCCATAAGTATGAGGCCACTTCCTACAGCCCCCAGACAAGTTTGGGACCAGTGGCTGAGGCTGGAGCCTAATGGAGGGGAAGAGGCGTGGGGAGAGGAGGGTGAGTGAGGAGGAAATGGGTTCTGACATGTTGACTCAGGAGTAAATCCCCCCCCCGGACCCCTCAAAAGGCTGCTATTAGGTTTTAATAGCCCTGCGGTCCTGGGACTGCGTTCCTGGGCCTGCTGTCCTGAGCCTGCTGTCCTGGGCCTGCTGTCCTTGGCCTGCTGTCCTGGGCCTGCTATCCTGGGCCTGCTGTCTTGGGCCGGCTGTCCTGGGCCTGCTGTCCTGAGCCTGCTGTCCTGAGCCTGCTGTCCTGGGCCTGCTGTCCTTGGCCTGCTGTCCTGGGCCTGCTATCCTGGGCCTGCTGTCTTGGGCCGGCTGTCCTGGGCCTGCTGTCCTGAGCCTGCTGTCCTGGGCCTGCTGTCCTTGGCCTGCTGTCCTGGGCCTGCTGTCCTGGGCCTGCTGTCTTGGGCCTGCTGTCCTGAGCCTGCTGTCCTGAGCCTGCTGTCCTAAGCCTGCTGTCCTGAGTCTGCTGTCCTGAGCCTGATGTATGTGAGACGACAGGCACATGCGATGCGCACATTTTCTTCAAGAATACTTTTATATTCTTGGCATGCAACTGGTTAATCTGTAAATCTTTTTTTGAGCGCTGCTCATTTTGAGACACAATTTTCTAGTGTTCCCTGGAGTGGAAAAGAGCCCCAGAATTATCCAAGTCAATTAGCATAACGTGAAAAGAAATATCTGTCCCACTAGCGTAATCTAAAGCCTGAAAAACAGGTTTCCATCTATGAGATAGAAGAAGAGAAAGTCGGTTGAATATCGGAGAATGAAAGAGAGGAACTGAGCTTTCATGTCAGGACACTTTGATTGTGTTACAGATTGGTTCCAGGTGAGGCTAGTCCTGGGGAGAGGGAAGCCCAGGGGGAAGGGTATCTCTGCTGCCTGTACAGCATTCCAAGACTCCTGACTGACTTGCATTACTATAGGACTCAGTTGAGGGGCTGTGGAGAATTGGTGAGGCTCACGTTATGTTGAGGTGGGTGGCAAGACAGCAGGGTTCCTTCAAGGCAGTTTCGGCCCCTGTGTGCTTGTGTCTGTGCGGTAGGACAAGACTGCACCTCAGACAAGCCTGTCTCAAGCTGTGCAAATACAACATGCCCGTTTACAGGACCACAAATTCCTGTCTGAAATGCTTATGGATGTTTTGCAGTTGAAGTTCATTATCTATAGCCAGATCAGAGTGGAGAACTTGTGGTGAGAGACGGGCCTCCTTGGTGCTGTTCTGGTCCAGCTCAGAGTGGCGTGAGCTTATTGGAAGCAGGCATGGCGTGGGAAGTCCAATTAGAGGCGGAAATTGCAGCGAGCCTGACAACACAGCACTGCCATGCCTCCCTGCCCCCCCCCCCCCCCCCCCCCCCCCATACCTGCACATCTGCACTGCTTTTAAAAAGCCAGTAGCTGCTTTTTTCCACCACCTTAATTGGATTTTTCTCCATTTATATCATGAAAGAAATACTCTACAGTGCTACGGTCTACTTCCAGGAAATGGTCTGGTTTCTCACTGATGTATGATATGGGGGGGACATGGAGGTGCCGTTTAGATTTACAGCACACGGTCATGAATTCGGCGTTAAGCTCATCCACTGTAAGTGACAGGCCAGAAATTGGTGATTTATACTTCAACATATTACATGTGCTATCACAAGTACAAGAAGGATTTTGTTGATTTAAAAAATGTTGATACAGGCAGTGTAGTGACAGATGAAGAAGAGGAGGCAGAACGAAGGGTTCATGTGCAAGGAAACCTCACAGCCTCGCAGGCTGATGTCACGGCTAGGGAAATGTACAGGTAAATTAAAAAGTGATGAACTATCTAACATACTTTGTGTAATGAAGCCCCATTTGTATGGTTTGTGCTACATTCACATTCAAGATATTTCCCTTTTCATCCCAGGCAACAGTTCCATCTTTAACCCCCTAGATAGATGGTACCCACTCACTCACAGTCTATCCTTTAACTTCAGGAATGTTCTCGTGTTGGAATCCCGTTGATTATAGACTTACATCCATATTCTTAGGCCTAGGTCTGCATGAGCCGGGCTCGGGATCAGAAGTAATGACCAGTGACCATGCTGTGAGTTCTCTGCATGTGTGAAGGGACGACGCTCTGGGCGCTGGTCCACACTGGGCCTGGTTTCATCACAAGCCAGGAACACAGCTCCACATGTGGGGATCGTTTCAGAAGGAACAATGACTTACCGCCCAAGAAACATATGTAAAAGACATAGATGGTCTCAGAGGCAGATTTACAACAGTTTGCACCATGGACTGTGGTCCATCTGTAGTATTTGAGCAATTTTATTCACTTGAAGTATAGATTATAGCTGAGTCAGTGTGAGATATGCCAGTCATAAATGCAACCGCTTTTGACTCTGACTCTGAATTTGACCTAAAGAACATAGCATTGTACGAGCCAGAGATTGTAATGGCCTTGTTTGTGTGTGTGTGTGTGTGTGTGTGTGCTCTGATTGATGCCTGTGCTGACGTTTCCTAGCCCTCTAGATTGACATGAGGGTTCAGCCAGAAGAAGATCAAATGCGATAATCATTATTATTTGAGAATCCATCCCCTTACACGTCCAGACATCTGTGTGCTGAGTCCTGAGAGGATGCAGGGAAGGAGGCAGGACAGAAAATAGAAAAATTCCAAGACAGAACATCAGGAGGAGAGTTGAGAGTTGATGGAAGGGGAGTAAAGAACAAAGAACTGAAACAAGATCGAAAAACGTGTGAAGGAGGTGGAAAGCTGGGACAGCAAGCAGGGAGGGCAGGGAGGCTGGTCAGTTCTGGAGGTTTACAGGAGACCCCAGTGGCCCATCAGTCAATAAATCCTCAACACATATTTACTCCAGTCAGAACGCACGTCCAGGGAGAGTTTAGGGATGCACGCTTATTACTCGCTCATCCATCTCTGAGTGTGCGGCTGTGTGCGCACCACACACACACTCAGCACGCCACCACCCCTCCCCACACACACACATCCCCCAGCCCCAACTGACCCACTACTCAACCTTCCTCAACCACCTCCACCCTCATCGCCACCTCCACCCCCATCCCCTCCCCCAGACAGCAGGCGCTGTGGGCTATCAGAGATCGCAACAGGAATGTGGCTCCTGACAGACAAAACTCTGAAAACCACAGAAAAAGTATGTTCCCAATTAGCTCCATCTGATAAAGTGTGAGTGCAAGTGAAATCTAAGGCGGCCGTGATCAATGGCAGTTAGCTGGTTTCATCAGCCTCCTTTCTGACACTGACGGATCATGCTGTGATCAATCACGTATGCGTTGGAGATAATTGTTTGACTGGAGCTTTGTCTAAGCTAAGCGCAGCTCAACAGCAAATGCGTTTACATTATGCATTTATTTGTTGCTCCAAACCTTTATACATTAGTCCCTGCATGTCTTTGGGTCCTGAGATTTGTCCATACGGCCCCACCGATTCTCGAGATAATTAAGCCACAAACCTACAGGGAGACCAGTCTTATTGTTAAACTAGTGCAGTGCCCATACTCAGGATGCCTGTGCCCGTGATGTAGTTGGGGATTAAGAGTGTGTTGATTTGGTGTTATTGAACTAATGAGCAATGAAGGTTGTTTTTCCTTAACAGTTCAATAACAAGGCCTGATGGCAGTGCCCAGACAATCGAGCCACAGAAAGGCATACAGACAGACAGAGATTCCTGTAATCACAGTTCGATATTATAATTCTTACATCGATTAAGCCTGCCTTCTCAACACAGTATCGCCATCTGCTGTTCACAGGTAGCATCACAGCATGGAACGAGCCAGGGGTACGATGCGTGGCGGTCGCTGCCGTGGGTGAGCCATTTGACAGAAACAAGGCACAGCACATTGCGGTTTCATCCTCAGAAAGCCTCCTTGGTTTCCATGAGCACAGATGGATGTTTTTAGGTTTTACCCTCACTGGTCTGCTTTGACGCGGGCAACGGAGACAAACCAGGCCCGCTTCTGCACACAAACACGGCACTACACTCCCGGCCTTGTGTGCAGCTGCTGAGGATGACACCAGAGGCACAGGGCTTTATTGAGTTCTACTGAGGCTGGTGTGTGAGTCAGGCCTGCGCTCTGGTAAGGCTCAGGCCAGCTCAGTCTTCAGGCTCCTGGAAGAAAGCAGGCAGGATGGAAAGCAGGCGGCTTGGCTGGTGCCTTGCTCTGGTGCTCTAGGGGGGTGAGGGGGGGTATGTAGGGATGTTGTGAGGAGAACCGGGCTTCTCCATGGCTTCAGTCATCTTAAACCCAGTGGCCTGTACTCAGGTTCCTACAGTCTGGAGCAAGACAGCACCAGCCTTATCAGAGCATGATCTGGGCAGCCTGGCTTAGCAACGAGTCCTTGACATTTCTACCTGGGGAAATCAGCATCTTAGCTTGACAGCAGATATGCCACACTTCAACTAGCATATAATACATGATGTGCCTCTTCAATGGCATATGGCTTCAATCTCTAATTCTCCCCCCAAAAAATCGTATTTGTAGACATTATATTCACCTTGGTCCTGTGAGTAAACATAACTAACAGAGTGTGTGTATGCGTGTTTGTGTGTGTGTATATCCAGCTCATTTCAGCATGGGTGAGTTCTTTTCCATTGGAAGTTCAGTCCTTCATCATTCCGTGAGCACAAAGAACACATAGTTCTCACTCATGGCTTTTGTACTGAGCTTTCTTCCCCTTCACCTTCTCTTCATTATCCTATTCACCATCCATGGGGCCCAAGATTTTCCCCAATCATATTCTTAATCTGCTTGTTAGTGTCTGTTAGCGCTGCATTTTCCAGTGTTCAACGTGACATATTCAAGAAGCTTTTCTTTCACAACCTCACACAGACAAATGAGATCCATGGCTTCGCTTATTTGCATGGAGACTTTAAACATAACTGGGGGTGACAGGGGGCTTGTGGGATAGTACAGAGAAATCACGTCTTGCGGGCTGAAAGATGGCAGACATGATGAAGAGGAAGGGAGGACCAATGTGATGACACCAGACTCAGACAGAACTCGGTTCTCAACAGCTTTTACAAATTGTAGACAGTGAAAAACACGACCTTATTCCCAACTCTATTCTCCATCTCTACCACCTTTTCTGAACAAGAGTAAAAAAAAATGCAACACAGCGTTTTTGACACAAATAGTATGATTTTCACCTTGTCAGTTAAGACTTTTCATCTTGAATATTGGTGTCGACGGACACCGATCCGAGTTAAGTTAAGGTTTGAGCACGTCTGTTAAGCAGGGAGTCAGATGGCTCAACGGGTTAATGTGTTGGCCTTGTGATCAGAAGGTTGTGAGTTTGAACTTCTGACTATGTGATATTGTGTCCTTGGGCAAGGCACTTCACCCTACTTGTCTCAGGGGGATTGTCCCTGTACTTAAATTGTACGGTAAGTCGCTTTGGATAAAAGCATCTGCTAAAAATGAAGCATTGTTAACTCAAGCCTCTGGTGACCTCTAGTGGTAGGTCCTGACAAGTAAACATACAAATCAATGTTTCCTTTGGGTCATGCACACCAAACTAACATCTAAACTAAGATTAAAATACTAAAGTACGAAATTGAAAAAATATGTAAAACCTTTAATAACATATATATTTCATAAAATGTACACATGCAATTGAAAGTGTGTTGATTATACAAGTTGAATGGCCATTCCTATAAGATTGCAGATGAGCCACAAGGTCAGAACACAGCAAGAAATTGTATTGGTAGAAATTGGATTTTTACACCTTTTAGTAAATATTATATGAAGTTTTTAAGAGCCAGTTTTTGACCACCAGGGGGTAGCAACACACCTAATTTAGACAGCATGATGTATAACCACTCTGATTGGACAACCAATTTATTGTTATTTCCAAGAACATACAAAAATATGACCCTAAAAAGTTCAGAAATCCATTTCTGACAGATTATTATACGACAGTGTATAGACTACAACAAATTTCAGAAAAAAATATTTTTCTTTCATTTAGTTAAACTCTCTATAAAACTGTATTTGTGTAAGAACAGGAAAATTATTGCATGTAATAGCATAGTTTTTGCATTTCCATTTTGTTTGTGGTGCCTTCATGTTTTCACCTGCACTGGGTGGAACCCATCTTTATGACCCCACTGAGACAAGAAGTTTTCCATGAAGGAACGAGTCTTTAGACCATGTTGCTGCTGAGTTTGGTCCACTCAAAAATGTCCTGCTCACAGACGATGTCTGAGTTGATGAGCAGGTAGCGGTCGCCTACACAGAAGTGCTTCTGGCAGGCTGCACATTTGAAGCACTCCAGGTGGTACACCTTATCTCTCACCCGCATGGTCATCTCAAAGGCCCGGATCCGCTTCTCACATGACGCACACAGCCCGTCCTGCCCAAACAGCCTTGGGTGGAGAAAGAGAGGGAAAGATTCAGAGAGGAGTTTCAAGATGAAAACATTACACATGTGTGTCTTGAGGTACGAAACAGGTCGACCAACACAATATGACTTAGCTACAGACACAAATATGGCCAGATCATCAAGTTATCCCACACCAACCTGAGGTAGTCTCTACGACACAGCTTGCGTCCCAGTTTATAGTAAAGCCTGCGGCCGACTTCGCCAAGTCTGCACCCACACAGGTCACAGCTCAGGCAGTCCTCATGCCAGTACTGCTCGATGGCCTTCAGGAAGAAGCGGTCCCCGATGCTTTGCTGGCACCCGCCACATGTCAGCAAGGCTGGGGGCATTTGGAGAACCTCGTCCACTGGTTCCCTGTTGGCAACGAGCAGCAGGAGACTGATCTTAACCAACAGTCAAGAATAATGGACAAAAAAATATATAATGATCTTTAACTAAGCTTGTTTAACTGATGGACGTTAATCTATTGTAAAACTGTTCTGATATCATTTTAAAATATAACATGTAGGCCTATAATATATAATGAGAATACAAACACAGTGTATACTAAAAATAACAGCAATCTAGGTCTGCTGTCAAATGAGCTTAGCCTAATTAATCTACAACTATTTAATTTCCATCTTCTTTTTACCCACTCAGGGTGTAATTTTACTACAAAACAGCATTAGCTACCCCACAATTACTGCTTAAAAGCCTTAATTCCCTAAAACCATAAAAATAAGCAGCCCTCCGGGCATCGTGCGTCCTTGAATTTAACACGCATGACGTTGCGTCTGACACCCCCGAAAAAAACATGATAGCGTTATAAACTTACTCATTAGCCTCGAGCGTCTTTCTCTCAATAGCGGAAGACATGTCATCGATATATGTCTTTCAGCTTGATATGTCCAAGTATCAACCAAAGTCGTTCTGTGATCCAGCTTGCACGTTGTGTCAATGAAGTCCAGTTATTCTCCAGTGTCTAGGTCTCGTGTGTAACGGTGTCGCACGCGCTGCACCTGCTGTGGAGCTTAGAACCGGGACAGCAGTGGCGCGCGGATTCGGTCCTCGTTGGTATTTTCTTCAATAAAGACATCCAACCGGTAACATCACAGGCAAATGATTAAGGCTACGCCGTTATCACCCTTTCCTGGAGCAATATGACATTCAGAAGATATTTCAGAAGACAGTGCGTATAATGCAATTCAATTAAATAACGGCACGCGCGCGGGAAGACGTCCCTATTTTGAGTTCAATCAGTAAACAACGTATTTGCTCAAGTCACCTCATCAGAGCGTATCTATTGCCCTCATGCCCTGACTTAAGAGTACTAAGAATGAAAGCAGCGCTCTCGTTAATGTGCGGCATCGTGTTTTTAAATACATCGCCCCTCGTCTCTGGTTTCATGTCCCTCTTCCTGCTCACGACTGCTTAACAATGGGGGGAAATCGTTCTTAAAGTGACAGATAACAACTGGAGAAGGATTTCACGTTCCAACACCCATGAAATGAGTCGTGACTGCATGAGTTCCACCAATGACCCTGTAGGCCAACGCAAAACAAATAACACGAAACTATTTCCTGTAGCACATTACAGCTGAGACACTGAGACCCTGGCTGTGTTGATGTGCCTTACAAAACAACTACATCGATTAAATTATTACAGTAATTCAGTTTGACAGTGATGTAACTTTACTTGAATTGTACCTAAGGAGACCAAGGGGACCTATCTTACTCTCTCAACACTATCAGTGTATTTACACCCATCCTAACCAATGCTGTTTGGAAACCCTCTTATCTCCTTCCAGGGATACCAGGTTGCATGTTTGAGGGAGGGGCCGAGCCAGCAGTTGGACTGGGTTGGGAGATAAAGCACCTAGTGCAGATTTAGACTCACTTCTCTGGCCAGAACACACAGGGGTAGGATGGGTATAACTGTGCTGGCAGATGCTACATATAGGCTGAACACACCCTGTGGCTAAATGCTGGAACCTGGTTGTGTGGTGTGTTCAGTAGGCTCTCTCCAGAGAAGCAAGGCTGCTTACATAGTGCCAATTGCACCGGGGGCAATTTGAGATAGAGAATTAGTAGTTTAGTAGTGTTTGTTTTTAGTTGCATGATGGACTCCTTCAGAATTAGAGAAACCTTTATGCTGAGGAAGACAACATTAAGAATTGGACTTTACATTACATTAACAAACGGTCTATGCTTCCTTAATCATCCTCTGTTTCCTGTAGATTTGACAGGGCTTGCGGAGAGGATGTGCAATAAATAAGTTTGACAGGGCTTTCCTGGAGGGCGAGAAAGCCTGCTGCTGTTTGTTACCACCCACTGAACCCTAACCTGGATGTCCTGAATCAAGATGGCTCAACTTGACAGAAGTAACAGAGCTCAAATACTAGTGTAGAAACTTAAGAGCTGTCAGGGAAAGACAACATTTTCTTGACAGCCCTATTTTTTATCTTCAAGTTTAATATTCATCTTATTTACTTGTACCTTATATAAACACTTCTCCCAAGGAGACTTGAAACAAGGAGTGGTATTGTAAATCTATTGCAAGGTATCCCTTTTATTGAATAATGAGAGACCATCTCAACTCAGACAACTATCTAATTAATCAATCAATCTAATTTCTGTGACGAACCAGAGAACAAAATAGCCCTGGTGAAACAGCTGCATCTTCCAACATGGTACACATCTCTTAGAACAAAATACACAAGCTCTGCTTTCCATATTTCTTCATTTTCTAGAGGAACAATTATTGGGAGGCAAACAGTTAAAAATCTACGACTTTCTGGGAAATGGTGTCACTCAAGTCTGACTTCCTGTTTGGTGTGTTTGCCATTGAGAGCATTATGGAGTTGAAGGCTGTGTGGAATTTCAGGGTAAACGGAAAATTAGGGTCAGTACTAAACAAACAGTAAAACTGTTAGCGACCAATTGTTCCATTGTTTCATGTGTGGATTACAGGGGAGTTCGGTCAAAGAAAGCAACATTTAATAGAACATAATGTTAAGACAGGGCTATCGTATTTAATGATATATCATACCTGACCTGGAATGTTTTTTTTGGTCAGTTCTCTCCTGGTTAATCTCCTTGCAGGACACATTTCCTGTCATGAGAGATTTTGAGGAAGGTTGTTGACTGATTCTGAAACAGCAACAATCAGGCCATTGCTTCCTGTCTCATCTGATGAAATAGGCTCCTTTTTAAAGCACCAAGCCCTGTTTAATTCACAGTGGATATCAACAAGATCCACAACAGGCCCAAAGAGTAGAGAACTTCAATGAGTCAAGTGGCTGAGCAGTGAGGGAATCGGGCTAGTAATCAGAAAGGTTGTGAATTTCAAACTTGGCCAGAGCAACCTACAGCACATACAGAGACATTCCCCCTGAGGCAAGCAGGGTGAAGTGCCTTGCCCAAGGACACAACATCATGTTGACACAGCCGGGGTTTGAACCAGGTATCTTCTGATTACTAGCCCAACTCTGCAACCGAATGTGCCACATGACTCCCAAACAGAATCACCCTGACTGCTCTGGCTGGAAATAAGGTCAGCTGTCTCTGGCTAAATGTGTTGTCTGACTGAAATACAGCAGGCTACGGAAATGAGTCATTAGTTGAAAGGGAGCTTCGCTTCCCCAAGGGATCCTCCTATAATCAGTATTATCCCTAAAAGAAAATACCCTTTCAATGGAGCAGAGCAATCAGAGAGCCGTGCAGCCATGTTAACTGCTTCCTGTATTTGCCAACTCTTTTGTGAGCTGTTTCTACATTCTTAAGACTTTAGTTTGTTTTCTTTTAGCCATCATCCTAATATAACCTATATTAAATAAAAACTAAACCTTTATATTTCCATGTATTTTCTAATAGTAACCCATAACTGCTCATGAACTCTGGAACAGGTTCAGGGGTCCATGCCAAAACATGTTAAAGAATGTTTATTGTACAAATATGCGTCATATACTGGAGGCCACACATCGCTTTTAATAATTTTTACATATAAAATCAAGAACAAAGCATTTGTGGACTCGTTGGACAGTTGCAGTAAATACGACTGCCCCCTGCTGGGATCAATGCGTGGAGGTGTAGTAGGTTGTACATAGTATAATTACCAGCTTTTATGATACAGCACGCACAAAAACAATCAATAAAGGGAATTTCGTTAAGTAAAAGTGTATGTCATTTTTTAAGATAATAAAATAAACCATTACTTGATCATAAAGTATGACCGGCAAAAAACAATACCCTCGTTCTCGGTGCACGTATTGATTCATATCAATAAATCAATAAAAGTCGTATTGTTGTATCTGTCATATACAGTTGAACATCATGCTTCAGTGTAGCTCCTTTGAGTTGTTTTAATCTGGAGAGTGTGCTTGTTTCGTTCAGGCATCCTTAGGACGCCTAAAAAAGAAGGTTTTAGATCCAATGTCCACAGAGGACTCGAGCTCGCACCTCAACAGTAATGCGATTTTGGTTACGCAACATAACCTAGTAAATGCGCAGAACACTTTTTGAACCGATACGCTGAGATCCACCCGTGAGCCATTTTCTCCACTTACAACACATGGATAAACATACAAGTGATACTATCATATATCACAATGTCATAAGTGAAGTCGTTAATGATAGTTTCATCCAAATTTAGAAACTGTAGTTCAGAGTTGTGGATGAAACTGCCCCACCAGGGAGGGTAACCCTGGATCATTGTTATACCACAGCCAGAAACGCTTACCATGCAGTGTCCCGTGCTGCACTGGGTCACTCCGACCACGCCATGATCCACCTGATACCTGCATACAAGCAGAAAAGCAGAAACTTAAACTCTGTAAACCTGCGGTGAGGACATCAAAACAGTGGACCAGCGAGGCTGTGGAGGAACTCAGAGATAATCTGGAGTGCACTGACTGGGAAATGTTTGCTGCCGCTACAAATGGACTGGATGAGTTCACTGAGGCTGTGACATCATACATCAGCTTCTGTGAGGATTCCTACATACCAACACGAACCAGGGTGAGTTACAACAATGACAAACCCTGGTTTACTGCAAAACTCAGAAGTCTGAGGTCTAAGACATCTGTCAAGCTCCTGAAGTTTGCGGACGATACCACCCTGATCGGGCTCATCTCTGATGGGGACAAGTCTGACTTCAGGTGGGAAGTGGACAACCTGGTGACAACCTGGTGTAGCCAGAACAACCTGGAGCTCAACGCTCTTAAGACAGTGGAGATGGTTGTGGACTTTAGAAAGGACCCAGCCCCACTCCCCCCCATCACACTGCGCGACTCCCAGGTAAACACTGTGGAGTCCCTTCGCTTCCTGGGCACCACCCTCTCCCAGGACCTTAAGTGGGAGCTGAACATCAGCTCACTCACAAAGAAAGCCCAGCAGAGGATGTACTTCCTGCGGCAACTGTAGAAATTCAGCCTGCCAAAGACAATGATGGTGCAATTCTACACTGCCATCATCGAGTCCATCCTCACCTCCTCCATCACCGTCTGGTACGCTGCTGCCACTGCCAAGGACAAGAGCAGACTGCAGCGTATCATACGTGCCGCTGAGAAGGTGATAGGCTGCAACCTGCCATCCCTTGAGGACCTGCACACAGCAAGGTCTCTAAAACGGGTGAGGAAGATCGCGGCCGACTCCACCCACCTTGGAGATTCTGTGCTTCAACTGCTCCCTTCTGGCAGGAGGCTGCAGTCCATCAGGACTAAAACCTCTCGCCACAAGAATAGCTTCTACCCCTCTGCTATTGCCCTCTTCAACAGGGCCAAGGACTCAGTTTGAGACATCCACCAACACCCCACACCCCCCCCTCCAGAATCCCACTGCACTCTGCCACTTTAGCACACAACACTTTAAACTTTAAAAACTTACTACTGTGAATTTTGCACCACTTTTTACACTACTGTGTATACCCCCCCCCCCCCTTACGTACTATATATACCCATTCCACTCTGTACCCATGTTATTTGTACTTCCATGTTACCTGTATCATTTGTACTATTGCATAATTTGTATGATTTGTATCATTTGTATTATTTGTTTATATGTATCATATCTGTATTGTATTTTACATTGTATTCATTTTTATTTATTTATTAGTATGCCACATATATGTTCTATGTTTGCTCATTCCTGCCAAAGTGAATTCTATGTTTGTTAATCTTGCATAGCGAATAAACCCCCATTCTGATTCTGATTCTGATTAACCAAAGAGCAAATCGAATGCGCTATGTTCAGAACATTACGGTAACAGGGTAATGTGCTGTTCTTTGTGACGATAGGAAGGAGACCACCAACTGAAAGGGGACCTTCTCCGTTATAAAGAGTTTATTCGCCCACGAAATCAGTCTCAGTTGTCGGTGAAGCCGGCGGGGCGGAGAAATCAACACAATAAAGGTGTCTGGCTATACTGCTTGTCTCTCCAGCAAGTTCCTCTACGGATACATTAGATATTAAAATAAAGGTAAGAAAGTCCAGAACAACGTGGGCCTTAATGCTAGTTTGCTACATGCTACGTTTCTTTCTGGAAGAGCCATGATAAAGATGGCTCGTTAATAAAGCCTGCGAGCTGACTCCTGTTTCGCTTTTCATACATCTAAACCGACTCATTCTGATTAAATTGTTACGTACTTTTAATCAGAATCAGAATGAGGTTTAATCGCTATGCAAGATTTACAAACATAGAATTCACTGTGGCAGAAATGAGCAAACATAGAACATATATGTGACATAATAATAAAAATGAATACAATGTAACTTACACTGCAATTTTGATACAAATAACATAGAAGATGTCTTCTAGATAGCTGTAGTTAGGATACTAACAACAAGCAGGGCTTTAGAAAAGCAGACCACCTGCTGCTGTGCAGACTGGCCTGATCTTAATGACAGGTGGTTTAGAAGATCTTCTCCAGTGTTTCTAAAATCTTATCTGGTGTTTCTCCATCTGACAAATAGCTCTGTTGATCTCACTGGGGTCTAGAATGTTCCACCTGGTCGTGTTACATGTTAACGACTGAGATTTGGAGGCAGAAAAATGTCGATGCATCGTGTCTCAAGTCTCTTGGCGCTGATAAAGAGTGTTGGAACGCTTATAATAATAATAACAAACCTTTGATGAACTGATTAACTTAACCCGTTTTCCATACAGGTTGTGTATGAAAATATGACTGTTCATGTGACAGTTCACACGTTATGGCTTTCTTTCCCTTGACAATAATACCCCCCCCCCCCACACACACACACACACACACACACACACACACACACACACACACACACACACACACACACACACACACACACAAACACACACTCTCTCATCACCTCTCTTGCCCTCAGATGCCCTCAGCAATGAATGGCAACAGCACAGTGCAGTCAGCCAGCCCAGAGGTGGGATCTGCACCTGGCTCTATGGGTCCCATTACCCTCGGGGGGCAAACATCTGGGGCTCAGTCTGAAGCCTTGAAGCAGGTGCTGGGTGTGATTGAAAAAAAGGTTCGCAACATGGAGAAGAAAAAGGTAAATGAATAAGTACCGGGTACACTAACAAAATGAAGGCATGTGGGTTAGGTTTGTCAGTAGAGAGATTGATATGTTTGATAGCCAGACTGTATTGGGTACATCTGTCATGCAGGATTGGAAGCTACCATCCTGTTTTTTGTCAGTATTATTGATGACTACCTGTGGAGAGGATGACTATGCTTTTTTTCTCCAGGTAGATTTAGCTGACGACAAAATGTTTGTAATCACATCTTATCAGTGTCCAATGGATTGTTGCAGCCAGTTCAGCACTCAGCAACGTAGATATGTCGTTGGTTTCACTTTTTGTTTTGTTTAGCTCTCTAGGATGTATATCAGGTAGTTGAGTTACTAATCAGTTGTCTTGCTGACAACTTCAGACCAGGAAACTCCAGTAAAATTAGCCAGCTGGACTGACATGACTATTTATACCCACAGAAATCAAATATTGAGTTACTCTACATCAATTTCTTGGAAAAATCCTTGGGCAATAGGACTTCAGAATAGAACATTCCGTTTAGAAACTAATCTTGCATCCGGAGTACGTAAACAGCTTTTACCGACACCTTTTTAATAACAGGCTATTTCTTCCAGGGCAAACTGGATGATTATCAGGCCAAGAAGAATAAAGGGGAGCGTCTGAACCAGGACCAGCTGGTGGGTCAACATGCCTGAGGTTCCTCATTACACTCATCCTACTGGAGTTAGTGGACTGAAGCACTGCTGCAGTGGAAGTCATGTTCTCTGCTTTCATGAGGTGTCTCATTTCTGATGTCCCTTTTAGGAGGCCCTGTCTAAATTCCAGGAAGTGACCAATAACTTGGAATTTGCCAGAGAGTTGCAGAAAAGCTTCCTTACTCTGGGACAAGATGTAAGATCCAATTTTTTGGTTTGTTTTTGTCAAGCAAGGTTTTAGATGAGGGGGTGTTTGTGGCGTTCGAGAGCCCCTTAAGATTAGGGGGGGTTGGGGTCAGGTTTGAATATCACGTTGGCTAATCTTAAATGAGAAATGTTAAAATACCAAACAATTTATTATTTAAAAAAGGGGGAAATATATTGATAAATTCTCAAAATAGTCTTCAAAATATGACATATTATTAGGGGATCCCCCCTAAGGAACCCTACTCTCAAGATGCCTGTCCTCCTCAGATCCAGAAAGCGGTGAAGAAGGCTGCGAGGAGGGAGCAGCTACACAGGGAGGAGGCAGAACAGAGAAGGTTGAAGAGCGTCCTGGAGCTGCAGTTCCTGCTGGATCGTCTGGGAGAGGCGTCTGTGAGGCAGGAGCTGAGGCAGGGCGGAGGGGCTTCGCTGCTCACAGATGCCGAACTCACCGCCCTCGATGACTTCTACAAACTTGTGGGGCCAGAACGTGACCAAAACACCAGGTCAGCAGAGCCCACTCGCTCACACCGGGCAATTCTGAAATCTTATGAATACCGAGTTTATAAACAGAAGTTTGTTGTCTTTCAGGTTGACTGACCATTACGAAGAGGCTTCTGTACATCTTTGGGAGCTGTTGGAAGGAAAGGACAGGGCTGTGGCAGGAACAACATGTAGGTTACATTACCAGCATCCCATTCCATGGCTGTGTTGATATAAACTTCCAAAAAGTCAGATTCTAAGTAGTGCTCGTGTTGAAAGGTGTCTTGAGTTTTCAAATTTCTCCCTTGTTTCATGACTCTGATCGGACATTGACTTTAGTTGTCATTGAAAAGGAAGTGCATTTATTATGCAAGGCTTGATGTCTTCATTTGGTTGCACAGCAGGTGTGGGAAATATTTGGCTCGACACTGTGTTAGACTCATAGTGACACAGCAGTCAGTAATCATAATAATCAGAGAGAGAGAGAGAGGGAGAGACTGTTGTGTGTGTTGGGACTTGGACTGGGAACAAAGAGCTGGCAGTTACTCCTAACTCTTGGTCCTGTAACTTTTAACTCTTAAGATCTGCTGCTTGAGACCACTTAGGCCGCTTTAGGGCTGGGAGCAGAGTTGGTTCCTCCAGGCCAAGTTCTCTCCCTCTCTCTCTTACACGCACATGCACACAGTGTTGTATTCTCTCAGGAGGCTGAATACCAAGTGCTTATCCAGACTCGGCATCGGGGCAGTGTGCCAGTGGTCGTGTCCAGTGTCCTGTGGTTCCCTTCTGAGGGCCCATTCACACAGAAAGGCCTGGCAAGCACTCTGGGTCTCTGCAGGGACACTGGGGGGACCCGATGTAGCGGATCGCCACCAGCCCAGCCTGTCACCACCTCTAGGAACACTTCCCCCACCAGTGGAGCGTTCCCTTGGGGAATGTTGGTTCAGGCAGATGCCCTCTTAGCACAGGGTTCAGAGGACAGTCTTTAGACTAGAACTGCTGTGAATATTAATGGATCGACATCCCCATAATGGATATAATGGCTAGAGAGGGATGAGATTTATACCATTTCTACTTCAGTTGGATCGGGTGATGCAGCGCCGACACCTAAAAGCAAGAGAATTTCCTAGCTGTAGGATCAGATACGGACTGATGTCGATTTGATTATCCTCCTCTCTTCTCCCCTTTCCCCAGACAAAGCTCTGAAGGAGAGCTTAGACAGAGTGCTGCTAAGTGGCTACTTTAACCGGTCCCAGTCTCACCAGAATGGGGGGTGTGCCGAGAAGGAGCAGCAGCAGGAGGAGGAGAAGGTGGAACAGGAGGAGGAGGTGGAGGAGCTCCCAGCAGCGGCTGCTGTGGAGTCGTCGGAGGCCGAGGAGCAGTTCACCGACCCAGGTCACTTTAAGGATCCGTCCTGACAAACCGTTTTTAAATTCTAACTTAAAAGAAACACTTGCAAGATGTAAAGTTTTGGGTTCTTTCGGTGTTTCCAGAGGCTGAAGCAGTAGAGGAATACACAGAGCCAGTTGAGGTGGAAGCGACAGAGGTGAGAAGGATTTAACGTCTCGTTGTTCTTTTCTGAGCGTCGTTGGTGACCTGTGGCGCCGCCATTGCTAACACGTGGCATTGGTCGTGTCTCCGCAGTTTGTAAACAGACAGTTCATTCCAGACGGCGCATACAGCAGCAGCGAGCAGGAGCAGGGAGATGAGTGGACCATGGAAGCAGAGGTAACCATCTCTGAGGCGCATGCAGAAGATTTTAGGGTCAGAGGTGCATTGATATGACAGTGTTTTGGAGCAGGCAACCATGACGCCCACTGACTCCTCCCTTCCTTCCAGGTCGTAGGTGCGATGCAGGCTGCACAGTTAGCCCCTCCCCACGCGGAGTTGGAAACCCACCCGCTGTCCGCCGCCACACCCTCCCCCCAGGCCGACCCTGTTGTCAGAAAGCGGGCGGTTCAAGACCTGATGGCACAGATGCAAGGACCCTATGACTTCATGCAGGTGAGGAGCTGCACTTGTCTGTCCTGTGATTGGCCCGGTTTCCAGAGCACTGTTCCTCATCCCGGGAGCCTCTGACCATAGACGTTTCCCTGCTCCAACACTCCCGTTTCAAGTGAATAAGATCATTAAGAAGCTCTGCAGAAGCCTGATAAAAGCCTGTTAGTTTCAGTCAGGTGTGTTGGAGCTGAGGGCGTCCAGCATCTTGACTGATCTCTCTGCATGCATGCTTTCCCATTTCCCAGGATTCCATGCTAGAGTTTGACGGGCAGCCCATCGACCCAGCCATCCTGTCGGCTCAGCCGATGCTGCCAGGGCAGAACATAGACCTGGCTCAGATGGTGTGCTCCCCTAGTGAGTTCCAGCATGCATCTTTTTGGTTGACAGTACCAGAGTTTGCCCACAGAGAGCCTGTTCGCTCCCTATTAAATCCCATTGTTCTGAATATTCCACTGGAGCTGAGTGAAAATGAATGGGAGTCTATGGAGCTGGATGAGTAAGTCTGTCTTTTTCGCCTGATTGTTGTTGAGAAATCTCAGAAAAATTAAGGGGAATAAGCTCCATGGTCACCCACATATGGAACCTGCATTGAGAACTGCAACCAGTTCAGATGCTGGAACTTTTCAGAGTGAAGGTTCTCCCTTTGGACGTTCTCTGACAGTACCTCACATTCAAGTGGATGATGCGTTTCTGCATTTAACAAGTCTGGATGATTCCTCTCCTCACCAGTACACCCTGACCCCCGTCTGTCCCAACCCAACCCGGTTCCTGTACAGCCTGAACCCACGCAAGTGAGTGTCTGAAAATGGCTGACTACTGTTTGCATTGTTTCAGCATAAAGCCTGACAAAGGATGTGTGTTGGGTGTGTGATCAGTGATCTCCCCCTTCCTCAGGTCCCCATGGTCTCCCCTACGCCTGAGGCCTACTCCACACCGCCCCCCATGTTCCAGCCCTCACACACGCCAGACCCCCGGCCACCCACAGACTCCATTAACCCCATCCAGGTACACCCTGATCCTCCACCACCTCCAGAGCTCCAGCCTAAAGCATTAGCCTGCCCTGGGGCTCTGAAATGAGGTCCCCTGAGTATTGCATTATGCCTGAGTCAGTTCACATGGATTTGATGTGGTTGTATATTTGATGGTGATGTCGGCTCTTTCCTTCCCTCAGGCTGCCCTGTCCTTATCGTCAGATCAGCCCCCTCCCTCCTCCACGCTCCCCCCCACTTCTCAGGCGCAGGTTTTCCAGCCTGTCTGCAAGTCCCCACACACAAGCGGCATCAACGTCAACGCTGCACCATTTCAGTCCATGCAGACCGTAAGACTTTTAGTTGTCATCGATTTAAAATGAGCACATTGGAGGGGAATAGTGAGAAATCTGCTGAAGTAGCAATTTTGGATTGATTTGTAGTTTGTAGTTCTGCACAGACCTTTCTTTCATTAGGTAGCCCATTCAAATGTGTTAATCCCTAGAATTCTAAGGCAGTACATCCTTGCCCCCCCCCTCTTTCTCTCCCTCCCTCCCTCCCTCTCTCTCTCTCTCTCTCTCTCTCTCTCTCTCTCAGGTGTTTAACCTCAACGCTCCCGTCCCACCAGCAAATGAGACGGAGGCGTTGAACCAGGCCAGCCAATACCAGAACAACTACAGCCAGGGCTTCAGCAGCCAATCACAGCTATCTGCAGAGCAGACTGAGATGCAGTCAGAACCAGTGCAGCCTGGTGAGAAGGGGCGGGGCAAGCTTTGAACTGACATTTGCAGTGTTGCTGATATTAAGACATGCTTAGGGCAAGATAAGTATCCATCTCAATTCATAGTATTTGTTATGCTCGGTGCTGGTCCCATGTACTGTATAATTTATTTGTTCATCAGACGCTTAACCTTTTAGTTTTTAATGTGATTTTGGACAGTTGAATGCTGTAGCACTGAACTACACCCACCTATTCCCCCTAACGCCTCTATGTCTTCAGTAGGTGCCTTCCACACGCAGGACCAGGCCCTGCCCAACTCTGGGCATCAGCAGGCCTCCCAGCAGGGCCCAGGGTTTGGCCGGCAGCCACAGGCTTTCTACAACAGCAGGGGCATGGCCCGCGGTGGGCCCCGTAATGCCCGGAGCATGGTCAACGGCTACAGGGGCTCCTCCAACGGTTTCAGAGGTAGCTAGTCTACTCTAGGTAGCATTTCAGGTGGTAAGGGAGTCGTGCTAGTAATCAGAAGGTTTCCCGGTTCAAACCCCGGCCGTGCCAACATGACGTTGTGTCCTTGGGCAAGGCAATTCACCATATTTGCCTCAGGGGAATGTCTCTGTATTTGCTGCAAGTCGCTCTGGAAATATCCTCTGATTCTTTAGTGATACTGGATGCCAAATGTTCCAAAAGTAAATGATTTAAGGTGTATCTGGCCTCAGGTGGATATGATGGGTACCGCCCGCCTTTTGCGAACACTCCAAACTCTGGATACGGTCAAGCCCAGTTCAGCACACCACGAGACTATTCCAGCAGTAACTACCAGCGGGTAAGGATCCCCTCCTGTCAGTCATTTACTGGGTTCAGGTTCCTTTGCCTCAGGTAAAGAAATGTCCAAGCAATGCTGGTGATTTATCCTCTGTGCTGTGTCTGTTTCAGGATGGTTATCAACCTAACTACAAGCGAGGCTCGGGCCAAGGCCCCAGAGGTGTACCCAGAGGAAATGCTCAGGCCATGCGATCCTGATAGACTGGGGTTCGTGAACCTCTGACCCCGGCTGACGACCTGCACCACCACACCTAACCTTAAGAGAATCCAGAATGCATTCGCCCCCAGCTCACACTTTTCTTATTTTTTGTGTTTCTTTTTTTGTTTCTCATCAGTGGCATTCCCAGGCTTTTTCATCAAAGTACTGCCTGCTTTGATATTTGAAAATATTAAATGTTTTAATGAGTTTAATCATGACCCAAGCTGTAAATCCTTAATGTCACAGTTTAAAAAAGCCTGTGTTTGAAACAAATATTCCTGTAAACTTGAAAGATTTCATTAATTTATTTTTTGTATAAAATAAAACACAAAAATACCTGCCACTGCTGGTTCATTCCCCGGGAGAGTTTTATTTTGTTTTTGTTTTTTGTTTATTTTTTTTTGCAGCGCAGCCCCCTTTTTTAAACATGACGTCACTTGGTTCTAAAAGCGTTTTATTTAGTTCTTAAGAAGCTCCCAGTTCTTACGTTTGTAAATTGATGTTGCTTCAATAATTTCAATAAAGATGTGTTGCATTATATTTGCGTCGTGGCTGGTATTTAAAGTAGTCTTGTATTCATAGTTAATAAAAGCTTACAACATTTCACGCAACAAAAAATACGAAAGTGAACATGTTTTTTATTTTATTTTTTACCATTAGGTCAGGCAATGAACAGGGCACCAGTGTGTTCAAGTCGCATTTCTATGACGTCAAATCGGGTCCTTTTTCTTCACCTGTCCCCACGTGAGTGCATGAAGTCTGGCATGTAAACTTTAGATCACCAATGTAAACCGGTTTTCTCACAGATTAACGTAATTTGTTGTATGGTGAGTTCACAGTATTACAGAATATAATTAAGCTTGTGAAGACAAACCTTTTCTAGCCATTTGTAGTGCTAGGTATGATATAACTGTTTATAATTTAAGACTACATTGAGCTAGTAGCTGTCTAAGCTACACTGAGTTTAAACTTCTTTTTTTTAATCAAAGCAGTATCCTATACTGTATTATACTTTACCGATAATTTTAATTTCTCTTTGCGTTTTCTAAATCTCTTCTGAATAAGAATCATGGCCACGTTTCGAAAGAAAGTGGATAACCGGATCCGGGTCCAGATAGAGAATGGAGTGTATCTGCAGCACCGCAGCATGTTCGTGGTGGTTGGGGATCATGGCAAAGATCAGGTACTGAACTAAATCGCTCACCTTTCTTCCCTTTGGAGATAAACGATCGGTCTTGAACTCTCAACTTCATCCATCCTGATTCCATCTAGGTTGTGATCTTGCATCACATGTTGTCCAAAGCGTCAGTAAGAGCCAGACCCTCGGTTCTCTGGTGTTACAAGAAGGAGCTGGGATTTAGCAGGTAAAGAGTCTTTCGGGAACTGTGGTAATATGTTCTAGATGTTTCCCTGCTCCAGCACACCTCCACAGAGCTTGATAACGACCCTTCATTAGAATCAGGTGTGCTGGAGCAGGGAAACATCTAAAACCTTCAGGACACCCCTGATATACACAGACGTGTTCACTATTCCGGTGTTAACGTGTTATGATGCATTGGCCAGCAACCGTAAGAAGCGAATGAGGCAGCTGCAGAAGAAGATCAAGACCGGAACTTTGAACCTGAAGCAGGACGACCCGTTCGAGCTCTTCGTCGCTGCGACCAACATCCGCTACTGTTATTACAACGAGACCCACAAGATCCTGGGTAACACATATGGCATGTGTGTCCTTCAGGTGAGCCCCATGTTGACGTGACTGACAGCAGTGTCGTCATCTTCCAGTTCATCCACCTGGAGGGTTCTCATGCTGGTCATCATCTGCTCCCCACAGGACTTTGAAGCTCTCACTCCCAATCTTCTGGCCAGAACCATTGAGACAGTAGAAGGAGGGGGCATAGTGGTCATCCTGCTCAGGTCTATGAACTCCCTCAAACAGCTGTACACGATGACGATGGTAAAACCTCCAGTTGATCCTCAGCTGAGATGTGCTGAGTGTGCTGTAACCTAGTCAGGCTCTCAGCTCCTGTAGAAGAGTAAGATCATCTTTGTTGTCGTTTGTCCAACTAGGACGTCCATTCTCGGTACAGAACCGAGGCTCATCAAGATGTGGTCGGAAGATTCAACGAAAGGTCAGTCATAGCTTAATGCCAGTCTGGTTTATTTTCTAAGCACTTTTTGTTAAATATGTTACGTTGAACTAGGTCTGGGCAATAAAACAGTATATGTACTGTGATAGAACTCTTGGTAAGAAGAAAGTTGTCATGTAAAACGTAGCGGTCTGATGCAGCTTCATAAATCCCTCTTGCTTGTTTCCCAGGTTCATCCTGTCTCTTTCATCCTGCAAAACCTGTGTCGCTATTGACGACCAGCTCAACGTCCTTCCCATCTCCAGCCACATTGCCAATATCAAGCCTGTCCCTCCCAAGACTCAGGTACAGACATGTGCTTCAAAACATCCCATGCTGAAGTTGTCAGTCAGTGGCTTTGGAATGACAGTCTGCTCCCCCGTCCCCCTCCGTCCCCTTTCTACAGGAGGACAGCCTGTCTCCTAGGGAACAGGAGTTGAAGGAGTTGAAAGAGTCTCTGCAGGACACGCAGCCTGTCGGTGTGCTTGTGGACAGCTGCAGGACGATGGACCAGGTATGGGGATCCTCTGAGACTCGAGTTCCATCTCAGGATCGCTCCCTGCACGCTCGTCAGCCATCGTGCATGTCGACTTCCCATTCTCACCTCCACCTCTCTCTCTCTCTCTCTCTCTCTCTCTCTCTCTCTCTCTCTCTCTCTCTTTCTCGTTAGGCCAAGGCGGTGCTGAAGTTCATCGAGGCCATCTCAGAGAAGACTCTTAGGAGCACGGTGGCACTGACAGCTGCCCGTGGAAGGGGCAAGTCTGCTGCCCTTGGATTGGCTGTGGCTGGAGCAGTGGCTTTTGGGTAACGTTAGACTCTCCTTCACCTGTTCCATATGTTTCTACAGTCATGCAGCCTAGCAGCAAATCTTTAATGCACAATGCTCCTCTGCCTTGTGTTGTAATTGTGTAGTAATGGGCTCTTCGATTTCTCCCCATAGCTACTCCAACATCTTTATAACCTCCCCCAGCCCAGACAACCTGCACACCCTGTTTGAATTCATCTTCAAAGGTTTTGATGCCCTACAATATCAGGTAAATCCCTCAGGCCTGTTCTCTTAATGTAGTTCTTATGGGAAGTTCACAGGGCTCACTGGGTGGATCCATGTCTTTGTTCGATCACCAGGAGCATCTGGATTACGAGATCATCCAGTCCTTGAACCCAGATTTCAACAAAGCAGTGGTGCGCGTTAACATCTTCAAAGAACATCGTCAGACCGTACAGGTTAGCAGGCAGGGCGTGTGTGTGTGCGCGCGTGTGTGTTTGTGTGAACTTGTGTGTATTTCTTTATTTGGCTGTGTGGGTTGACGGTAACATGTGACTTGTGTTGACCTTCCGCTGGACAGTACATCCACCCTGCTGATGCGGTGAAGCTGAGCCAGGCAGAGTTGCTGGTCATAGACGAGGCGGCTGCCATCCCCCTCCCCCTGGTGAAGAAGCTGCTGGGCCCTTACCTCGTCTTCATGGCCTCGACCATCAATGGGTGAGGAGGATATTTAAGGAAGGCTCCAAATGTCTCAGACCTCACCACCACTGAATCAGACGCTGACGTTATCCATAAGAAATGATGATATCGGATCAATGTTTTTGTTCAAAATGATTCACATGGTTTCTAGAAAAGTCTAAACAAACATTTCATTTCATTTTCATTTTCATTTTGATTGAGTTCACTCATTTCGAATCCCTGCCTCCTTCCTCTGCCTCTTCCTCTGCCTCGTCCTCTGCCAGGTATGAGGGCACAGGTCGTTCCCTCTCCCTGAAGCTAATTCAGCAGCTGAGGCAGCAGAGTTCAGACAGCCAGCAGAGTCTGTCAGCTGAGAACAGGAACACCAACACAGCCAGACTGGCAGCAGGTGAGCCACCCAGCCAATCAGCTCCCAGCCCTGCTCCTCACACTGTGTGTGATTGGTTAGTAAAACGCTCCGTGCTTGATGTGAATCGTTCCTGTTCCTGCAGCCCGGTCCCTTCACGAGGTGTCTCTGCACGAGTCCATTCGGTACGCCCCAGGAGACCCCGTAGAAAAGTGGCTGAACGAACTGCTGTGTCTGGACTGCATGAACATTCCCAGGGTTCTCTCTGGATGTCCCCTGCCTCAGACCTGTGACCTGTATCCTTCAGCAACATCATCTCCCATTCTGCCATGTCTTCCTTACCTGCCATCCCCCCCCCCCCCCCCCCCCCCTTTCAGTATGTTCCTAAGCACCTGTTGTGCAGATACTATGTCAACAGAGACACGCTGTTCTGCTACCACAAGGCGTCGGAGGCCTTCCTGCAGAGGCTCATGGCCCTCTATGTGGCCTCGCACTACAAGGTGAGGGAAGGGTTCCGGAAGGTTCTACTGTATAATGTTTGGAACGTTAAGAACTGTTGGATTTTTGGCCATCATACTGCATGTCCGACCACGAGTCTCTTGTTTTCAGAACACCCCCAACGACCTCCAGCTGCTGTCGGACGCCCCGGCACACCACCTCTTCTGCCTGCTGCCTCCTGTCCCCCCCACACAGAACGCTCTACCAGAGGTCCTGGCTGTGGTGCAGGTGAGACACGTGTGCACTCTCTGAGCCGTGTGTCGATGGTGGGAACATGGTCCTCATCTGTCCTCGTGGCCCTCAGGTGTGTCTGGAGGGAGAGATCTCTCGTCAGTCCATCCTCAACAGCCTGTCCAGGGGGAAGAAGGCCTCTGGTGACCTCATCCCCTGGACTGTGTCTGAGCAGGTAGGCACACCACCATCTAGCGTTACACTGCCTTCAGCTCTTCGCCATGCATCCATGCCCATATGACCCATACGCTGTCCTGCTTTTGCTAGTTTCAAGATCCAGACTTTGGCACTCTGTCCGGAGGGAGGGTGGTCCGCATCGCCGTCAATCCAGACTACCAGGGGGTGAGTCCAGCGGAGTTCTCTCCTCCTCTGGCAGTGACAGATGTGGTTATGGTGACACTGAATCTGAAGTGTCTGCTGAATAGTGGTTGATTTTGTGTGTGTGTGTGTGTAGATGGGTTACGGCACCAGGGCCTTGCAGCAGTTGCAGCTGTACTATGAGGGCCATTTTCCCTTCATGGATGACACCCAGACCGCTACCAATCAGATCACCTCAGTCAGCAGTGAGGTAAAGACACTTTGAACTTTGACTGGGGGATGACAGAGAAAGCTAAGCATTCATGTTGTAGAGTCCAGCGAAAAGAGGAACATTCTAAGTTGTTCTAAAATCCGTGTAAATTTGTCTTAAAAAAACATTTGTTTAGCTGTTGATAAGGTTTGATTGTTTTTCATTGACCCATACCGATGTTGTGTGCAGGATGTCAGTCTCCTGGAAGAGGTTCTCTCCCCCAGGAAGGACCTGCCGCCACTCCTGCTGAAGCTGTCTGAGAGGAGGGCAGAGAGGCTGGACTACCTGGGGGTCTCCTACGGCCTCACCTCCCAGCTGCTCAGGTACGTCCAGTCTGGCCTGAGGAGCTGCAGAACTACAGGGTTATTCACAGGACTGCCATCTACCATGAACTCAACTCCACTTCCTTTTTGTCTTGTTGATTCAACGCATATGGAGTTTTTGTGGCTATATGTAAGGATGTAAGTAAGTAAGGATGTATTGATTGATATGCTTGACAGGTTCTGGAAGAAAGCTGGCTTCATTCCAGTGTATTTACGCCAGACTCCTGTAAGTAGCGTGCTGCAAGTCCAAAGGAATCCTATTCTGAGGTTCCCACTGAGGTGACACAGTCACGGATCCCTCTAAACGCCGGTGTGTTTTTTGTTTCTCTCCCAAGAACGACCTGACGGGGGAGCACTCTTGCGTGATGCTGAAGGAGCTCAACACAGAGGAGGCTCCTGAACAGGGCCAGTGGCTGTCTGCCTTCTGGAAGGGTGAGGCTCTGCTCCTACCAGGCACCTCTCACGCCCCTCCCCTTGTACGAAGCCCCTTGTGGATCAGGGTCATCGTTTGTCTCCCTTGCAGACTTCCGCAGGCGCTTCCTGGCCCTGCTGTCGTTCCAGTTTAGCAGCTTCAGTCCCAGCATGGCCCTCAACCTCCTGCAGAACAAGAACGCCACGCAGGACCCCCCTAATAGTAAGACTAACTCTACACAGGATTGTTTTGTTCTTTGCCATTTATCACAAAGGCAGGCACTTATTATCTTAACTGTATTAAATCTATGCCTGTGATAAAGTCCTAACATATTTGAGTTAATCTATGTGGATAATATGTAGACTATTTGTAAGGATTTGATAAAGGTAGTTCTAAAGAATTCCCCTAAGACTAACATGACTACACAGCTTACTCCACCCCCATGTCAGAGTGTGACCAGCCTCTTTGTGACCATCCTCAGCGCTGAGCAGCTCAGAGCTGGCTGCCCAGTTCAGCCCATACGACCTGAAGCGTTTGGAAATGTACTCCAGTAACATGGTGGACTACCATCTCATAATGGACCTGATCCCAGCTGTGGCTCGCCTGTTCTTCCTCAAGCAGCTGGGAGACGTCTCCTTCTCAGTGGCGCAGTGTGTGAGGAAGCCCGCCGCCACTCTGCACATTGTCACCCCCCCCCCCCCACACACACACACACACACACACACACTTTTTTTTATGGAATGTCTAGTGTAGCGCCTCATTTGAGAATGTGTCCCCCCCCCCCCTCCTCAGGCGTTGTTGTTGGGAGTGGGGCTCCAGCACAAGTCTGTGGAAACACTGGAAGGAGAGATCAACCTCCCCAGCAGCCAGCTCATGGGCTTGTTCAACCGCCTCATCCGCAAAGTAGTGCAGGTGAGCAAAGGAATTAAGACTTTTCTTCCAAAGAATCACAGATTCACAGATTGTCATAAGATGGTCATTTTTCTTCTCCTTAGTTCCTGAACAGCATCCAGGAGAAGGCTGTTGAGTCAGAGATGGTCACTTCCAAAGACATTGAAATGGAGCCGACAGTGAGATCACTAAATGAGGATCTGGTACGAGTCCCCTCTTACAAACAATGCAGTGTTTACATACAAATATATAGTGGCCTATGGATCCCATTTGGAACGCAGGGAAAAGTAACAGAGCTTTTGATCGTTTCAGAATGAGGCGGCCAAGGAGTTTGATGAGAAGCACAAACAGGACATGGAGAAGGTCAAGGAAATGGACCTGGCACAGTGAGTATGCAGTGAAGGCAGAGGAGCAGGCAAGTACTGGTGGAGGCCACCTCTTTTAATCAACTCCTTGTATGCTCATGTAGGTACACGATCCGTGGAGATGATGAGGAATGGGACCAGGTGTTGCAGAAAGCAGGGAGCACAACCATCATCAGCATAAAAAGGTGAGATGAGGGGAAGAAAATTTACGTGTGGACGAAGCATGTTCTGTGTTGTCTGCTGACGCTGTCTTTTCTTCCAGTGACAAGAAGAGGAAGCTGGATGGGGGGAATAAGGGGCCCAGCCAAGGAGACTCACCGCACGGTAAACTGAAGAGGAGGAGTAAGGACAAGAAAGGCAAATTTGGGAAGAGGATGTGAGGTTGGGACAAGCAATCCTGCAGCCCCAGACTGGACAGTGGGCCATGGAGCTGTAGGCCTCTGGTGTTAGGGTCTGACAAAGAGAGAGTGGACTTGGATGTTTCCAATGGATGACAAACATCAGTGGACAGTTTTTTTATTTTTATGTGTCTGACATTGTATTGTGTAACAAATAAACATTTGTTAAACTTAAATCCTTTGACTGCTTAATTGGAATTTTGTGACAATATACTGAAGCATCCAATCCACAAACCACAAAAAAGTTCTGGTAAATAATTTTATTAAGAGTTTTAAAAACAGTTTGAAAACCATATGAACATTTCTACACCTGCCTCCCTAAAACAGGGCAGTATCCTCTACTCACACCTGGTACACCTATGGTGTAGAACAATGCTCAAACACACCTGAGTCAAATCATCGTTACCAGGCTAGATAACGAGCGCTCATTTGAATCACCTGGTTTGCAGCAAGGAACCGTCTAATGCAGAACATGCAGAAAAGGGGGGTTCCTGAGGAACAAAGGTGGAGAACCTCTGGTGTAGACAACTTCTTAAAGGCGGTTATTGAAGTAGTGTTGGCTTCAGCTCTGTCCACCTCTGCTTCAGCTGCTCCTTGAGAGGGTCTGGGGCAAAGCTGCAGTCTATAGCCTGCTGGGACAACTTCCACACAGCCTCATGACTCAGTCCGAAGGTAGAGGCAGCTCGCTGGTACTCCAGAGAGAGGTCTGTGCTGAACACTCCCTTGTCGTCAGTCTGAAAAGGACCAGAGGAAAATAGTGTCATGCTTGAAGCTGACGCTGTTTGTCCTCATCCCAGGGTTGCATGTTTTAAGCACACTTACACAGATCACACAGGGATGTCCTGTCTGGTACCAATAAGGGAAGTGGTGCTGGGAATAGGATGATACAGTTTGACCCTTGACGTTAGAGGTCAGACATAATTCTGTAAAAAAATTATAATGAAAAGTCATGTTATCCCACTTCTATTTTTAAAAGTATATTAATAAATAGTGTTTCTTACCCAGAGGAATGTTGTTCTTCTGAACCTTATCAACAAGGCCCTGGGATCCGCCCATTTTCGGGTGTAAAAATGTACCGTGACCAATCCTGTGAGGTGGAATGTTGAGCAGCAAATCAGACTCCTCCATCTGAGAAGGGACCTTGAACATGGGAGTGTTACTGTGTATAAATTAAAAATATCAAAATCAAAAGAGGATAAAAATTGTGAAAGTAAAGCGTAGTAAAAAAAAATATGATTTAACAAAAAAGAAATCGACTTGGGTAAATTAACAACATATTTGTACGTCATCATTTCACTTCCCGTATCTGCAGATGATCTACTAGTATTTGGTGGCTCACCTCTGACATGTGCAGTGCTAGTTTCAGACCACAGTTCTTTGCTTTCTCCAAGGCTGGCAGCAGATCTTTGCCATGGCCAACCTTTAGGAGGGAATGTGTATTAGTATTTAATAAACACCTCCATGTGTGAGTGTTGGACAGAGCCAGTGTGTTCCTCACTGTTGGATCTCCACTCAGGTCAAGTCCGACCACCAAGCCGCCAGTGGACAGCATGAACTCCTCTGCCAGTTTGACGGTCTCCAAAGCAACTTCAGTTCCATTCCTACGGTCAACAGCTACGAGGAACCTTAGAAAAGTGACTTGAGTTAAAAACATGTCGACAAACTTACATATCGAATTATCCAAAAGACTGGAATGGGTTTTCGCCACCTACCTGACTTCAATGTCAACTTCCTCCTTTTTACACTGGTGAATGGCCTCAATGATTGTTTCCACATAGTTCTTTTTGGTTAATCCTGACAAATACAAAGTGATTAAGAGGACATTTACATTTAAGATTTTATCCAAAGCAACATCCAAGAGAGCTTTATAAAAGAGCATCAGTCATTGATCACAGGTTTATAGATTAGATAGATGTATAGATATAGTTTATAGAGTACAGAACACCACACATTAATGTAAGGAGTAAATGTTTATGAAGCTCCTTGCCTGTTTTTGTATCCTCTCTTGGTGTACTTCTCAGTTCTAGATACTTTACTCCATCATCCGCAAACTCCTTGATGACATCTTTTGCAACCTGGTACATGAACGAAACTTTCATGTAGATATTGTAAAATAACATAACAATAATACATCGTTGTAATACTGATTTGTGACATAATAGATTAAGAGCAACTACGGTCTACTTTACCATTAAAATATCCTCTTCTGAATCCACTAACTGATGAATGACTTTGAAGACCTGAAAACATCTGAAAACAAAAAAGAATGTACGGGTTAAAGTAAAATTGAGTCGGTTACATCTGACCGCCCAACAGATCATATTAGTAAGTAAATTACAATAGTTAATTCGCAGTGGCAATTTATTCATATTAATTAATGAATCAATCATATAAATCATATTAAAGTCTATACGCACTCATCCAATGTCCTCTGTTGGCCGCTCTGAATAGCCGTCATGCTGTGTTCAATGTTCAGCTGAGGCTTGCGGGCGATGAGCTTCTCGATTGTGGCGAAACTTATAGACCCGTTAAGGTGGGCATGGAGCTCCTGGGACAAACAGTGTCGATGGATTTGAACATTAATGACCACTTGGCTAACTAACTACATTATTCCGATATTTACTCACCACCTTTGGCAGCTCTCTGTAAAAAGCATCAGCTTCTATATCCATTCTGTCGTGGCTGTTGCCGGTGACGTTAAGTACTTAGTGTCGCTTTGTTTTCAGTGTCTAATTCCTTGTTGCACCATTGCGTTGCGGCACATAAACAATTCCGACTGGTTACTGACACCAATACAGTAGTTCCTTTTCTCCCGGTCATTTTATAATTTGTCAAAGGTTACTTATTTATGTTTTGGGGGAATTTGTTGCAAGACAAAAAAGCACGTTGTTATTTAAAGTGGAATGATTTAATAATTATACTCAGGACAAAATGAACATCAGTAGGAACAAAGTTTTTAATCCACATGCCCTCTGTTCCTATTTCTATTAGCTCCCATCAACTTCCCTGTACTCGCCAGTGCTGCAAATGTAATGTCTTTATACAGTATTTACCATGAACGAATACCAATTAGGATTAAACCAATTCCAACCCTTTATACCTCCTGAAATGTTAAACTGCATCCTTAGCAAGAAAAAAAAATGTTATTTGTTGTTTCAAGTTTAAATGCTTCCTTTGAGATGGAAAAAATTGTCAGAGTGAACTCATACAAAGCAAATAAAAATTACAAAACAAACTGTAAAAAAAGAAGAAGAAAAAATGTCAACAGAACATCTTAAGGAGGCATTCTGATCTGTGTTCAGGAGGCACTTTGGCACAGATTGATACACTAGTTACACATTCACTTTCACTGCATATCAGAGACAGAATGTGTAAGACCCTACGAGTACCACAAATCAGATCAAAGTAGATATGACACAGCAAAACATGTCTAGTACTTGTACTAGTTATTGACACACCCTGAGGTAAGGGGTTTTAACTCAGAAGATGTCAAAATTTAAATGTGGCAAACATCAACTTAAAGATACATTTTACAAGCCAGGTTTGCCTGAAACACATTCAACAAATTAAAATGTTCAAAGTTTTCATCTTGAAGATGTGAAGAAGGGGAGTTTCTGCAGTCCTTGAGATCTGGTTCACATCTCGGGCTATGGTCATAACAGTCCAATAAAAAACAGAGGTCAGTCTTCTTAAACCTCTCTGTAGTTGTCGTCCCCCCTAACCCCCACCTGTCCCCTTCTACAGGTAAAGCTCCTTGGCTCTGATGTTCTCCATTGTCTCCTTTAGGGAACGGAAACTTGGTCGCACCACAGGGTCCAGGATCCAGCACTGCTTCATGACGTTGTACATCGCCTCAGGGCAGCCATCCGGGGCGTCCATCTTGTATCCCTTTTCTACACGAGGCACTACCTCCTTGAGTGGCTGTGGAGAGGATGATGGAAAATTAGATTGCAAAATTAAAATGAGAAAATTAGGCAGAGAGGAATTACATCAAATGTGGAAACGAACTGTGATAAACTCAATTATATCACAGTACTTACAATTCTAGGGTAAGGCACCCGCCCAAATGAGTAGATCTCCCACAACAGTATTCCAAAACTCCATACGTCTGATTTAGTGGAAAATTTCTACCCGTGGACAAAGAAAAAAATGCAGTTACCAAAGAACTACATTCAACGCACACAGGACAGTCTTATCATTGGTACAAAATCAAAAATCTATTAAATTTAAATGGGGGGGCGTAGTACCTTTTCCCTCAGGGCCTCTGGCGAGGTCCACTTCACTGGCAGTTTGGCAGTGTCCTGTATGGACGAGGCCTCCTTGGTCAGACCGAAGTCGCTGACCTTGGCGATGTTGTCCTCTGACACCAGCACGTTACGGGCTGCCAGATCTCGGTGGATGAAGTTGTTGTTCTCCAGGTACTCCATCGCTTCACACACGTTCCTGCAGCGGACAGGCAAAGCAGAGCCAAGGTCAACATTTCATCACGCTTCCAAATGATAAAACCAATGTAACGTTGGATGTAGGCAGGATGTACAGACAAAAAAACCTGACCCGAAACAGCGGGCCAGTCTTTGTGAAACTGATCTCCAGACACACTCACAGTGAGAACTTCAGGAGAGAATCCCCCCCAAGCACAGTCCGACCTCTGGAGCGCAGATAGTCCACGAGACTTCCCTGGGTAACGGAAACAAACAGGAGATCATCAGTGCTGTCAAGGACGGCCTCTATATCTCATTGTATTGGATTTCATATTCGATTCCAGTTGATCTACCTTAGCCATGTATTCAGTGACTATAAACAGGCTTCCTTTCTCCTCTAAAATCACTCCTAACAGCTGGACCAGGTTGTTGTGTCTCAGTTGTCTGAAAGCAGAGAGAAAAGATATCACTATTGTTGATTGAACACAAATCCATTAAAAGAATGAGATGATCGTATGACGGGGAGGGGTGTGGGATCTGCCTCACGTCATGACTGAAGCTTCAGCGATGAAGGCCTGTGCCGTGGCGTCGTGCTTGATGCACTTGACAGCTACTTTCGTTCCTCTGTAATCTCCCACCATCACATCTGAAAGAAGGACATCCGTTAGAGTAAATCACATCATTTTTTTTAGTCACTGAAAAGGCAGAGATACTTTATTTAGTAAGAAATGGAGCAATCCAAGTACCACATAGTGGTATTGTCACCTAAGCCATTTCAACAGCCAGTAGAGGGGTAAAAAAAAAGACCACTTACCTCCAAACTCTCCTTTTCCTATAGACTGAAGAACATTGAGTTCTTTTCTGTTCAGCAACCAGCCACCTGAGAAATGGATGGATACATTATGGTTTAGAAGTTACAGCCCACCAGCCCAAAACAGCTTCCTTAGTGATTGGCTGAGAGTGCCTCAGACTGAATATGCTGGTCTTACTCCTGGAGAACTCATCCTGAGCAGCCACCGTCCCCTCCTCTAACTTGGGCTTGATCAGCTTGGTACACAGGCCGTCTGCATCTTTGGTGTAGTGCTGCGTACGGATGGTAGTACAGAAATGTTAAACTTATCAGTGTGTGAAAATTTTTGCATTCATTGGAGACCAAAGATTTTGGTGCTAGAAATTCAAACCAGCGCTAATTTGCCAGTACTTTCTTACGACCAAGAGGGGGCAGTGTGGTCAAGAACATTTAAGTAAGTTGGGTGTGTTCTTGTAGGGCCAGTTTGAATTTTAATACCCAAATTTTTCTGATAACTACATTAGTAACTACAGAAACACAAGACTGGCCTTGAAAGCAAAACCCTTTGAGGTTCAATTATGTGTAATCATCATTCAATGATGTCTATTCATTCTTCCTCTTGGTCACTTCCTGTTCCATTATTTGTTCCAGGAACTACAGTGTAAGTGAGATGTGGGGTAAGGCAATAGTTGGAGGACCTCATTAAACTGGATAGGTTGCAAAAGCAAAAAGCAGACTACACAGTAACGCCTAACAACTAGTCTCCTTTCCTCACCTCAACCAACTGCATGAGATTGTCAAAGTATGCTTCCTCATCAATGCTGAGCTTGCCGTCGAGGTAGATGATGCGGTAGTGCTCCACCTTGCCGTCGCAGCTCACACACAGGGTGTAGTCCCCGGGGTAGTTGGTGCTCTCTCGTACCAGGTATAGGCCAGTCTCTGGGGGGTGCAGCAACTGCTCTGCCTGGTCACGGGTTATCTTGCCATGGAACCATCTGGGAGGGGGTTGGGGGCGGTGGGACACACACACACATACACACGTTATGAACAGAGTGGGGGGGGGGGGGGGGCAGCTGGGTGCACACGCATAGACACACATCCCAAAAAAACTCTCCCCAGTGGCAGAGAAATATCAGGGAGAGCACATAGATCAAACTACACAGATTAAAAACATGTAAAAAAAAATACAAAAGACGCACAGACACACACAGACACACACACACACACTCGTATTCTTAGAAGCTCTTTAGGCTGAAATAGGCGGTTCTTCACTGCCAGCATCTGAGCAGAAACAACAGGAAACAGAGTGCAGAGTGCACAAACAGCCGAGCGGGAAACAGACAGACAAGTGAACCACAATTACAGGGCTGTGGGGGCCAGTACCCAGCCCAGCCCGGGAACCAGCTCAGCCCGGCAACCAGCTCAGCCCAGCTGTGGCTTGCATCCACCTCACAGTGGTAACCCTGCCACGCCACAGACCATCTGCCTTCTGGAACTACAATACCATATTTTTCGGACTATAGGGCGCACTTAAAGCCTTTCATTTTCTCAAAAAACGACAGTGCGCCTTATAATCCGAAGCGCCGTATATGTGGATTAATTCGGGTTTTGCTTACTGACCTCAAAGCGATTTTGTGTGGTACAAGGCGCTCACGGCGCTAAGTCAAAATGTTTTAGTACGACTTTGGTAAACTACAAAGCCGCACTGCTTGCAGCATTACGGCTACCGTAGCCAGGAGCGTCGGGGAATAATACATACTGTGCTTCACCATAATATTACAGTGTGTGTATAAGGATCCCCAAGTGGCACCTGTCAAAAGACACACTTACGACGCGGATTTATCTGACTGTTTTTTTTCCACTTAATGCGCCTTATAGTCGGTGCGTTTTATATATGAAAAAAGATCGAAAATAGACCATTCATTGACAGTGCGCCTTATAATCCAGTAAGCCCTATAGTGCAAAAAATAGGGTATATCAGGAGGGAGTGCAAAGACAATGGAGGCAGATAAATTCAAATGGTTTAGGTATGCCTTGATGCAGTGGTCTCCGAGGCCTACTGTCCTGCATGTTTTAGATGTTCCCTTGGTCCTCAGGAGCCACTGTCCTGCATGTTTTAGATGTTCCCCTGGTCCTCAGGAGCCACTGTCCTGCATGTTTTAGATGTTCCCTCCATCCCCACACACCTGATTCAAGTCCATTGTCTTTATCAGGCTTCTGCTTAGCTTTTTAATGACCTATTCATTTGAATCAGGTGTGTTGAAGCAGGGAAACATCTGAAACACGCAGGACAGTGGGGCCCTGAGGACCGGGGTTGGGGACCACTGCTTTAATGAATTGAAATAGAGAAATGTACATGGCAACAGTTAATATGTGATATCAAATCATGTCTGTACTCACGGCATTAAACTCAATTTCCCTCCTGATTTGACGCATTCCCTCTTCTGAACATAGTTTGCCGGGATGGTTCCTTCTTGGCCTGCTGTGTTTTTGGCTTTGTACCAGTTATGGTCCTGAAAGACAAACCCACAGTTCTTAAAAAAAAAATAATAAAAATTACGCAAAGAAATTGTGGTTCTGGGATGACAAGAACAAGCAGAAAAGATTCTCTAGACCAGGGGTCTCAAACTGGTGCCATCGCGGGCCAAGAGGGTGCAGATTTTCCTGTCAACCAAGTCACTACACCAGCTGATTTCAATAACAAGTTTCTCCACTCAGTGAAATCAAACTCGTTATTGAAATCAGCTGGAGTAGTGGCTTGGTTGACAGGAAAACCTGCACCCTCTTGGCCCGCGATGGCACCAGTTTGAGACCCCTGGTCTAGACAAAAGCTAAAGGCAGACATGTTTTAATACAATTCTAATGCATGATCAGCATCTGATTACCTTGGTGACCATAATGATAGTCAGAACATCTCCTTTGTTGAAAGGTAGATCCTGTCCCGTTGCACCTTTGAAGTTATATTTGGCCACGCACTCTGTGCCTTGCGGCCATGGCGTCTTGAGACAAATGAAAAATCAGACCGCTTTTTTACCACTAATATACACTTCAACCAGTTCATCTAAAGTAGGTAATTAATGGCCCATTTTCTCACTTCCAACATTCTTTTCGTTAACCCTTCCAGGGCTGTTTGTGCAGTGTGGCTCACCTGAACCTCCATTACACTTGATGAGGGGGGCGGTGGGGGCCTCTCACAGGGAACTCACGCTGGTTACTACCATCAGACCTGGCACACACACCTACAGGAACACAACACACGTTATCAGTACACAGCGGCACTAGCTGATCCAGACCATATACATGGCAGGGTACGTTTTATTTTCCTAGTACCGAAGAGCAGGTTGTCACATTTAGTGGAGAGAAATGTGTCTGAGTCATGTCGTCGTGCAAAAGGCCAAAAATAACCTGCAGCTACAAAAAAGCAGAAGTAGTAGGGTTTTTTTCTCTCTCCCTTTCACAACCACGGTGAGCCGTTTTCCATGACGTCCTCATTGTGACTGTGCTGAAGGGGGTTCACCAAAGGGTTGGACAAGACATACAGTAGAGGCAATTATTATCGTATTCTATCATAGGGTTGTGTTAGTCCATCGCTTTCTTTGAATGAACTAGGCCAAGACAAGGGAAACAGGCACGTTCGAATCTCTCCACCCAACAGATGCCTCCAGATAAAACTCTTGAGTCTGGAATGTAAACTTGAGGTTGCCTCGTCACAAACAAAAAAAAATGACCTCAATATGAGTTCTCTCCAAATACAAACCACAGAAAAGGCTACAGCGTACGTGGCAAAAGTGAACTACAGTTGCTTTGACCTTTTACAACTGATATTTCCGTGAAGAACAAAAAGAAACGTGACAGTTGAGCGGCACACAGTGAATACCCAGCGTAATAAGTAATTCCACAATGTACAACTTCCTCTCGCTCTTGGGTTTCCATGGCGAGGCAGTGGAAGCCAGTAGTCAGAGCTCATGGGGCAGTCCTGGCTCCAGAACTCACATCCAGTGCCATCGCATGATGTCATATCCTCCGAGCATGTCACAGACTCCACTGGTCCAGAGGATGTTCTGTATGAAAGCCCAGACTGTGCTTCATGATTTGATGGGGCTGGGTCAGGGTGACCCAAACCAGAGCCAGAATCTGCATTCATATATCACTGTTACGGCAACATTATATACTTCCCTTTCAAAACACACATCCTCCACTGTCATTGCAAGACTAAATTTAAACAAAGCCTGAGTCAGGTCTTCAACAGTGAGTAAGTAGGTTGATACAAGGAACAATCACACAGGTCTAAAAACAAACAAAAAACCCTCCTGTGTCTGCAGTATAGTAGGTGACTGGGAAATCTGCTCCATGGGCCAGTCAGTTGTCTCCATATTGTGAAGACTAGCTGGAACTCCCTCCCCAAATCCCCGGTCCTGGATGTAACGCTAGTGGAACAACCATGGCCTCTCTAATGAAGAAAAAGGAATGACTCAGGGGTGTGCTGGCATTTTGCATTGTTGGAGTAATTTAGCTGTAAAATAAGTCGCCCCAACCTTCCCACACACAGAATCGCAGACGGATTAAAAAATAGACGCTGTGTCAGCAGAAAAGAAGAATTAACCAACGGCTTTTGAACAATTCACAGAAAATCTATGCATTCACTGCAATAAGGAACTTAGCTACATTACTGGCACTGATATCAACTGGGTGTGTTTGGGCAAAGTCTCCCATTTAAAAGTGATGTCACCACACAGGAAATCCATAAACACAGGCCCAAGACTGGGGATTCTTCTCCATTAGGCCAGTGAATGCATCAGTGTGTCAGGGCAGGTCACCAGGCCAGAGCATGAGTGAACAGGACAGGATTCAGCTTGTCCTGGTGTCACATAACCGATAAGGACATGGGCCATTTCCAGAAGGTTCCGTGTGAAGCTCCAGCTTTCTCTTTTCAGCAGGGAGACAGGGCTGTCTTTGTGGTCCGGCTCCTGCTGACAATCAGCTCCCGGCTGTCCAGAGGGGTGCATCATCAACGAGTCAGACACACTTCGGTTCAGGTCTGGAGATAACTAGCTTGTTGCTGAACATTTCATGCTGGACATTTGATGTTCAGCAAAAGGTGCCTTGGTTACATGCGAATAACCCTTTTCAAAAAGGTGTTTTTGAACACCAGTGAGAGGGTACTGAAAGCATAAATTCTGCATGAGGGTGAATGTAGCCGTGCTGAAGCTAACAGACCAAACTCTGTGTGACATCAGCCCAGAGCAACAGCAGGAACCAGGAAGTGCTTCAGTGACAGGTTGTGGAGACATGATGTACCGTGTGATACAGTATGAAGTGGTGCACATGACAAGAACACATGATAAAAAGACAACGGCACGCTATCGCTGAACAAAACACAAAAGCAGAATTCAAAAACAAGAAAGATTCCAGCGTGTATAGCCTGAGAAATATCTTAGCTATTTTCTTCTGCCATTCCTGTCCCCATGCACACAAACTGGATGATCAAGATTTCATTCCAAAAGTAAATTGTCTTGTGTTGGCGAAATTTTTTTGACAGTGTACGAAGAGTTTGCTGCAACTAAAGAATTTCAACAGTACTGAAAGTACTGCTGCAAGATCAGACAGGTTTGAAGAATTTCATACACGGGACTTGTTGCAGTCTGTTACATGATGTCCTTGCCTTGAAAAACGTGAAACATTACTAAACCCATGGCTCACATTCTTTAGCTGGTGATGGTAAAGATTTCTCAATATCCTAACCAGACAGAGAGAGTGTTACCCACATTAAGTTACTTGTTAAGTACTACAAACAAATAACTACACTTTCGAGTCTACGGCCTACAAAAGAACCGCACAAGTAAAAATGGCCAGCCATTAAATGCTCCAAGGCACTAACAACATCTTCCAATAGGGTTCTATAATGGCTACTGTGGACCTGGTGCTCACACATAAACAACTCCTTAAACCATCATGCAATTAGGCCCAGCATGTCCTTCTCCTCCTTCCCCACCCCCAGCAAGCCCTGCGGGGGATCCAGGCAGCTTCTCATCCTGCCCCCGCAGGAGGTCCGGGCAGCCAGCCTCTCATCCTGCCCCTGCGGGCTGAGGATACACTGCAGCCAGCTTTGATGCTGCAGTGGCCCTGTTATCAACAGCATTACAGCAGCAGCAGGGTTGAAACCAAGACGAAAACGAGCGAGGGGGCGGGAGGGCAGTGGGAATGAAAGAGGCTGGCGAAGGGGTAGATTGACAGCATGTCACAAGTCCATCCAGCTGGGCCTGACAGCCTGCAGATGTTCCTGTGGAGCCAAAGAGGAGGAAATCATCATAGCCCCGGGGACAACAGCTGGACTCCGGGAGAGCAACACCAAAGCTGTACCTAAGAGCCTTCCTTACTCTCCAGTTAACTCTGAGGAGAGAATAGGGAAAACCCTGTGTGACTGAACAGTGCTGTTTAATTGTCCTATAAAGAGCATGAACTGCAGGAAATGGTTAGGAATGCAAACCAAGCAGACCTTTTTTTAAGATGTAAAAAATAAAAATAAATAGAAAGTTAATTTTGATGTTGTGACCACAAACCAAGACTCATATGAGTTATGTTTAACCCTTTTGAGCAGCCTCCATTTCAGGACAACAAGCATGGTAATGTCCTTGTATAAAACAGCCTGAGTCTGAAAACCAAGCACATTACTGTCAGATTTGCATGTGATGGTTAGCATTAACCAAACCACACAAAAGAGGTCTTGACTAAAAAGTTTCCCTTTAGTATCCTACACTGAGTCTGACAGTCATCAGATGTGAGTATGGTCTCTCTGGCCGTCCTGAGATCTGGGAAATTACTTGACACTATCGCCACAGCACAACACTGCCTGTCACTTCTGTGTAAAAAGGAAGCATCCTCTGTGCTCCAGTTTTAGCAGATCTGCACTGGGATCAGTTTTACTTATCACGGTTTCATCCAGGTTCATTCTAGTCTCTGAGCAACTTTTTAAAAAAATCATTCAGCCATAGAGGAGCCCTGTATGCATGAATACAATGGCCTCTATGCTGGCATTTGTTTAAAAGGAGAGGGTCAATGACCTACTGCCTCCATGGCTGCAAAGGACATTTCCAAACCAGCTAGCCAGATATTTCTTGGCTGACTCAAAATACATATATTTCTTAAATGTACTGATGAAAATTACAGGGGAAAACTGCCAATGAGTGTATGGTAAAATAATTTCAGGTTAGGAACATTAGTAACAGATCAATACATTACATCCAAATTTTCTAACAGTAACAGGGCATTTATGGTCTGGCTATGGATGAAGTTCAGCTCAAGACAGACATCCACTGGCTTAATGTTGATCAATCCCCTCCCTCTACACTTCAGGGACTTATGGTTGGCAAATCAAAAGGGGGGGGGGGGGGGGGGGGGTGGCATGAGGTGCAGAGAGCCAGGGAGGTTTCCACAGAGGCTGGTTAAGGAGACTTAAACACTAGACAAGCTAATAACCAGAGAAAGTGATATATACATTCGATATACATTCCCACAGACACGGGAAGAGACCAGATATGTGTGTGAGAGCATGGTTTATGTGTGTGTGTGTGCCACTTCACTGGTATAGCCCCTTTCACCAGACAGCTAGACTGGTTATTGGCCTTTTGTATTGCTATGGTGTCATCTAGCAGCTTCTGAATCACTGATCATGATGTAGTGTAGGCATGGACCAAGGACATGTCATGTAATGTCATCTCTAATGCGGGTGGATAGTGATCCAATATTTCACATGCGCCTCAATGGCGCTGAGATATTACCGTAGGTGATTCTATATGGCAAAAACAGGCCCATAATCTAAGGTTGAAAATACAGTTTGATTAAGAGGGGATGTTATAAATACGAATGCCCAACACCGCGCAATACAACAGAACAAAATACTGTTAAATGAAATACATGCATACGTTTGTTGACAGTTAAATATAACTGAAAGATAATGATCATACCTTGGAGGAGGAGGGTGCTATATTGCAAGACAATTAGCCCTATTGTGCGACGTCCGTTTTCAAGTGCTCTACATCCATTGGAACAGAACCAGATGTAACTGTTGTGTTGTTAGAAAATTGTTGTTTTCACAGCACGCGATCGTTGCTTCAATGCGGTGGTTAAAACAGCGCGCGGTGGTGTTAATTCAGAGTTGTAAGTTGATGTTTAGTCTGTTAAGAAGACGATCCCGGTAATGCAGTTATCCACCCTTAGATCTTGGTGAGGAAACGCGGATATAGTTGGTGTTTTTCACTGTCCTCCGAATGTAGCGAGTTAAACTAACCCAAAGTTACAACAATGCATAGAAATCTGCAAATGCAGCGCTGGTGCCCCCATGCTCCTGCTTTGATGTTTCGGTAACGTTGGTCGGTCTATGGCTCTGGGTCTATGGGAGGAAATAAACCCAAGTCTGCCTAAAGGGGCAGTGAAGAGAAAATGTGCAGATAGAAATGCACGCACGTTGTCAGTTTGAGAGCCACCGTCACACTCTAGGTTCTATATTTCTATCTGCAACGTTTTGGACGATTTGCCCCACCTTGATGTGTTGTTCCGCGCATGCGTCGCACTTCATTATTTGTGGAAATGGATTTCAAATATATACTGAATAAAGAAATGAATACCCTTATGACAAATGTAACCCATCATTATTCTTTAAACTAAGATAAAAGGAGCACACATCATACATAATTAGTCTTTTAAACGTGTTTATTTTGTTTCTCCAAATTTGAACAGTAACGTAATATGTGGATAGAAACAGCAGTTTACAAAGACTTAACTGACATAAGTGTTGTCAAAAAAACACGTGGGTCCATGAATGTCGACAACAACTCGAGATCCACCCACGTGTCCCTGGTACTTCGTGATGGTACTCATGGTCCCCTGGTTCTGTAATAGCCTATGTTAAGAATAATCCAATATTAAATCAAATTTCAACAATAAAAGGTAGGCTGTTACGTAAATACAGGTATTTTGCTGAATTCGGAACAAAACATTTTCCATAACATAAATCCAAAAGGATTAGTAGTGAATCTTCATCCAACTCTAAATGATGTCTATGAGTTTCATCGTACCACATGACCAGACTAACCCAGAACACCAGACTGAACTCATACTGAACTCTTGAATGTTTACAGAATTTTACACATTCTTAATAAAGTGGCAACAAGTTAAGAATTTCAAATGCAAGGCCACTCGCTATTTTCCATTTACTTAAGAAAGTTAAACCATGGGAATGTTTTGCCCCCTTGTGGTTGAAGTATTTTAGAGACAATCTAAGGGGAGTCCCTTTTGTTGAATATAGTAAGTTTCTCGCCAACGCCCCCCACCCATACAACGAACACTTACACATTTGACATAAAAAAAATGTATGTTATGTCAGTACCGTGTAAATACATCCCGTCAGTGCCGTTTCAGACAGAGCTTCATTAATGTCTATGGACACAGTGCTGCAACAACCAGGATATCATGTTCACATTAGTACATTCATCCAACAATACACAAAAAGGTGATCATCACTCCCATTAATAAAACATGAGACAATGCATATTAAACTAAATTGAACCATGATTAAAACAATTATTTTCTATATTTATACTGCAAGTACATGCAATAGTTAATACTTAAGTGAGCGTCTAGCTTCTCTGTCCTCCACTGGAGCATACAACCTTGTAAGCACCCAGAAGATATGAAAAGGTCCTTTTGCTTAAACAGTGTCTCTATTTGGAAATCAGCCAGCAGCATGACTCAACAACGTCCAATCAAGCCTCTGCTTGCAGACACATACAACCATCCACTAAACATCCTGCTTACAGAAACAGATTTTTGACATTAACGTAAGATGGGTTTTTTTTTTTGCATTTTGTCAAGTGTTATTCAGAGTCAAACCAAAAGCAAATATTGGGCAAATATTTCTTCAAAATGTGTCAAGAATAAATGAATCCTTGACAATTAAAATATTAAACGTAACAGACAAGCCTGCCAATATTAAGTGGCATATAAAGCAAAGTGTCCTGTAGCCAAATAACATTGTAACTACAACAAAGACATACAGACAGGTAACACTGTGAATAGTGGTATGCCTCTCAATAATGCTATGAAATTAACAAATTGTCTGCAAAATTGTCTGCCTTTTAGCACTTCAATTTTAACATTTCAAAAGACAAAAAATAAAAATATATTTATCTCGGAACTATACTTCAGCCTGAAAAAAAATACTATCAGTAATGATTCATCATCAAGTACACATGAAGATTCACCTCACACACTCTCAACTTGAGATTGGCCAAATGTAAATGAATGCATGTTACAGACAAGAATCGTGCCCATTTGTGGATTTACAATTCAAACGAGCAGATACGAGAACGTTCCCTACAGTCCTCTTATTGGAAGAATCAGAGGGTCCCAAAATGTTTCTGTTCTCTAGAATCAAATCACTTCACACAAAAGAGCTCAGCCCTTCACACAGAGAAGGCAATCTTCTCCAGGGAATGAACAAGTTTGTATTTTGGTAAGAAATCACCAGCACATGAATATGCATAACGCTCTTTAGATGTTACACAAATAAGGCAAACAAACTGGTTTTGCCAACGAATAGAAACAGCCTGTCAGCATGATCTCCCCATGTGCTGCAAAGCTGCTCTAATAACTGCACAGGCTGACTATCTGACAGATCAAAGACTAGACAACCAGTCAATTTAAAGGACCAATAAGAATGTTAAAGATTATTCTTATGCTTTAAACACATACATTTATATTTCCATAGATACAATAGTCTATTTAATATAGAGATATAGATAATATAGACGTATCCGTCTTCAGTACAGGTGTAATTTTATATACACCAATTTATACATCTCTTCGTAACATTTCTGCAGGATTGTGTTTGCAAAAATTCTCATAAATGGTTCACCACATATCCTGTACGTCCTGTACGGTCTGAACTAACTCTTGAAATCTCTCAAGTCACACCTGAAGCGGCAGGCTCAGTCACAGCTCGATTAAAAGTAGTTATTAAAAGAAAGAAAGAAAAAAACGTCAACTGCCCATTAAAAACAATCTGTCGCAGTAAAAACATCCTCAACTGTTTAAATGCTGAGCTGACTCAAATGAAATATAAGGAAAAAGATATTTGATCTTCGAAGATACAAAATCAACGCTCTCATCCGATTACACCTGGATGATTTAAACTCAATACGCTCATCCGCTCTGACCTGAATTATGGAGCGTTGTATTCCATCTGTGTAACACATTTCCAGTGTACTTTGCAGCTGCACTTAGAATACCTAAACATGAACGATCAAAACACAATCTGGAATTGAATAAGGCTTGTTCTGTGTTCAAAATAAAAATAAGAAAGAAATTCCCCAGAACCCAAATGGTTAGGAAAGGTCAATGTTTGAGTCTATGTTGTTCCAGCAGCTCACTTATGCTGAGTGTAACGGAATGACAAACTTGCACCCAAACGGAGAGTGGTACTTGATCCCTACTTCCTGGAACACCTGGCGAGGGACACCGATGTCACACAGGTAAACCCTGCCCGCCCCCTCGGCCAGGGGGAGGGGGAGGCCCAGGGAGAGGGACCACTTGGCCTCCACTGCCTGGCCCTGCCCACTGACTGGAGGGTCTATGCTGAGCACCGGGGCTCGGTTCTGGTTGGCCCAGTCTGCCGCAGCTCTGTACCACAGCTGGTCCATTAGGAATGTGTTCTCGTGACAGTCCAGGCAGTTGATGATGAGGTCCACCGGACTGTCTGGTAGATCTGCAGAACAGATACAGACAGAATCTCAAGAAAAAACCCTTACATACCCCAGAAAAACAGATTGCATCCCTGTAAGAAACCAACTACTGCTACTATTACTGCAAATTTGACATCAAATACCTTTGATACTGGACACCTGCTTGCCCTCCGTTTTGCTGAAGAGTGTGAGCTCGCTGGTAATAGAGTCCAGCATCTTGACAAAGTTGGGCAGAAAGAGGATGACCTCCACCTCGTGGTTGGCCAGGTGGCGGCCACAGCTGATTCCCTGGGCTCCTTGCACATGGGGGCCACAGAGCAAGGCCACCGTGGGCCGCTGGTGCACATTCTTGGGGGTTAGTCTGCAAGAGATCCCCCCCAAAAATTACATGCATCCTTTTGTAAACCGTTGGACTTTCTCAAACGAATGAAGGAACTAGGATATGCTAAATTGTTTCAAATAAATGAATAAAACCTATCTGCAGTTTGTAATGGACTACAGACATGGTGCAGTGATCACCTGTTGGGACCTCCCAGCAAAGTCAGAGCCATCTGACTGGTACACACACCAGTCATCTCCAGTCTCCGCTCCAAGGAGAGACCGTGTCGCTCTGCTACCAACAGCAGACGCTTGTGCAGTTCATAAGACACACTGGGCACCACTAGCCCTGAGTCTGCACAGAGGAAGAGGATGTCAGCCACTCTGAGTCTCTGGAGGAGGGATGGTGCACATGGTTATCCTGGTTAGAATGTTGATGTGTGTGTGTGAGTCACTCACCGGTGCAGTACTCTTTGGCCCCGGGCTGGGGGACGTCGATCTGCCTGTAGACAACGGGTTTGGCCTCCAGGATGTTTTCGTCATGGCGATACCGAGAGGGCGTCTGCTCCCCTGGCGTGCCTCGTGACCGCGTGCCATTCCCCCGCCGCTCCGACGTGTCGATTTGCGAGAACACAGCCGCTTTGTCAAACAGCGCCAAGTTCCCCTCAAAGTCAAAGTCCGTGTCCAAGCCTTCGTCTATTCCATCCCCGAAACACTCGTCATCCCTTTGCTTCATCGGACCTCCTCCGCCTCCGTTCCTCACTCCATTCTTCTTTGGCGTGACCTGGCTCACTCCTCGGCTACTTGACGACCCTGCGACAGAATGATAAAGCCTTTAGAAAAGTTCAGCTGTTAAAACAGCAGCATATCCCTACAGTTACCGGTAGCACACTGTTGATGCTTACAGGAGTTGTGTCTTCGTCGGAATCCCTTGGGTTGGCCTGGGACATCGAGAAGACGATCTCCATAGCTTTTCGAGCAGTGTTGCTGGGGAGAGACCAGCCTCTCCTGGGTCCTGGGGTCACCTTTACCTGGGACTGTGATAGGAACACTGCTGGTCTGACGTCCTCCACTGCCACTCCACCCACCTTGACCGTTATGGATGTCCAAAATCTTTAGTTCCTTGATGTCCATAGCACTGCAATTGGCAAACACAAAAGGGTTTATTTAAACTCCGAAATTCCATCCAGGGCAGTGGAATTAAAACAGTGTAGACAGTTTAATAGCAAATCGAACAAGGGAAGATATTGCCATTCTTTACCTGAAAGTGACTTCAGGTACAGGACACTTGACACCATTGTGGAAAGGTTGTCTGAGAGAGATGGTCTGGCTTGTCTGATCCACAGATGAAACTTCTCCTTGGTACACTCCCAGAGTTGTACCACAGTTTATTGACACTAAACTGCCCAGCCAATCTGCTGCCATTCTGTACTGGGGAAGAAACACAATGGTTCAGGATACGATCATAGCTAATTAAATAACTATGGTTCCTTGTATTGCTTGCTACCTATTTGCAGTATTGACTCAAAAGCTACCAATTGAACACTTTTAACTGAATAGGCTACACTTCATGACATGCTTGTTATATTTAAAAAAGACAGAATAAACTGGATAACCATCCATGAAATTACTCGGTGTATTTAAGAGAACAATTTGCAGACCATTTTCATAGTTATTAACAAGGTAGCTACAATAGTTATGTTGAGTTTGTTAGAGCTAGCTGGCTAATTCAAGCTAGCTAACAAGCAACATGACATTTTAACCAGTCACCACTTTGACGTAGTTAATGCCAATAGACATATCCATAGTATTGAATGCACAACTGTTAAGTAAAGCACATACGTGTTTTGTTAAACAAATGTTAACCCAATAGTATTATTCAATCGGATTATTAAGTAAATATTCGCTTCTTCCAGCTGCGAGCTTGCTAACTTCGCATCAGTACAGTAGTGAAGCTAAAAACAATCCACTTCCGTTTCCTCCTCTTCATTCAAACTTCTAAATGATGGTTTTGGTTGAAATAGTAATTAAAAAAATGTTAGGTATAAGAATAGACGCAGAAATAGAATGACGATTATGCTACTTATAATAATTATTATTATGATAATTATTATTAATAAAAAAAGAACATAAACAAAAAACCTGAAATCACGTCTGATTAGGACAATATGACCAACACACTGAAATATTCATAAGCAGGGGATGTTGGCACCCATGGTTTGTAATCATATTAATGATTAATGATTAATGAACAAGTGTTATTTTGGGCCTTGAGGCATGTGGTATTTCTCACATAACTGTGGAGGCTTGGCAGATAGCTGTGTATTGGAAAAGTCTAGTCTAGTCATCAATTATGTCACTCCCTTACAATATTATTAACCACCAGTATGTCGTTCTGTGGAGCCTGATATTTACAAGTGACTGTTTTTTAAAACATTTTTTAAATGTGATTTAAAACACAAACACAAACCCTTCCTTTAATCAAAATGAAGTATAATACAACAAAAGTTCATTAAACATGAATGGCTAAGCTGTTATGAAAAGAACAAGACGCAACCAACACTACTGTATTACAGTACACAATGATCCAGTGAGGTCATGTGGAGAGTATCTAGCAAGGGTTGGACTTTGCACACCCACACAGCGTCCTGTGTGTGCAGGTTACCATGGATACTTTAAAGGGTGCACGCTCAACAGCTTTCTCCTGCAATCACAGCAGACCTGATTAGTAACAGTGCAAGTGGGCCTTCTGAGGGAGCAGAAGAGGGCTTGATCAGGAAGGTAGGAGGCACACAGCTGCTTTTTAGTTGGCTTTTCTCGTGTAACTTTCTGCTTTCCTGAAATACGTAGAAAACTGTAACTTATCGATGATTCTAAACAACTGTTTAAGTTTTTCTTTTAAAGATTGTGTGATAGAGTGAAATGTCTGTGCTCAAGAGGTTGTGTGACAAAGCTTGTGGAGCAGAGCCAGTGTGAGAACTGTCACGGCTTTGTTGGAAGTTAGTAGAGAAGATCCAGTAAACAAACATTGACACAGCCAAGGAAAGTTTTCTATGAATAGTCATGCACTCTCAGCTGTCACCTTTGTAAAAAGTAAAAGCAACAGCAACAACAAAAACTTGTGTCATCATCCTAGTGGGCAGAGCTTGTGGGGATGGAAGTGTGGGATGATGAGGGCTGGAGCCTTTCCCCTCGAAGGAACAGTGATGACTGGGATTTGGGTGGAACCGCCAAAACCCTCAGACCTTCACTCCGAGCCTCAAGTCCACTTTCCCTCTCTGACCTGGACATGTGGGACAGCAAGTCTCACTTTAAATCCCAGGTAATAACTAATTGGCAGATTACCTTAACTTCAAAGATTATTAAGAACCATTTAAAAATTCAATTTCTATCTTCCTCCTCAGTCCTCAGCATGGTACAATGTGGCTAGTGTCTCTGGAACAGGCTTCCTGTCCAAGCTCAGCACGAGGTGAGAGCAAATGCTTTTTCAATGTTTCTATCACACTTTATAATGAAGAACGTGTCCAAAGAGATGCTTCTGTCCCAGCACTGGCAGCAATAGTGGCTTCAGGCCGCATGAGCCAGGCATGAGAAGATGGCAGTCCATGTCCCGTATGGCTCCAGAGGGTGCACCGCACTCCCTGTCTCCTTCTCCAGGAGCCGAGCTGCGGGCTGCCCTGACCGAGAGCGGCTTTCGACGGGCAGAGCTGGTGCAGCGGTTGCGGGAGGCTCACGAACGGTTAGACAGCCAGACGGACCTGCTGAAATCCAGAGACTCGCACCTTCACCACAGCACGACCACGGCACAACTTCTGGATATGAAACATAAGGTAGAAGAAGACCTTAGAGCACCTGGCTTCATCCTCTGCTTCTTTATTTCTCTTGGTCTGTTGTCTTTGTGGTGTGTGTGTGTGTGTGTGTGTGTGTGTGTGTGTGTGTGTGTGTGTGTGTGTGTGTGTGTGTGTGTGTGTGTGTGTGTGTGTGTGAGAGAGAGAGAGAGAGAGACACAGCCTGGCCTCATCAACCCCTGCTTGCTTAATTCCTGCAGCAGCTGGCGGAGGCAGTGAGCGCTCTTGAACAGGAGAAGGACGCCGCTGAGCTGTCCCGTTTCGAGGAAAGCCGACGACGCGGAGAACTGCAAGACAAGTGAGCATTAATACAGCTTTATCCTGGCTGCTGATGACCTAATACTGAGCCCAGGAAGTTTCTTATGAATACGATTTACGACCGTGATTAAGGGTCTTGCAGCTGGAGATGGACATGTTGAAAATGAGGTCGACCCTGCAGAGAAGCAACGACAGTCAGCCTGCCTCTATCCAGAAAAACCCTAGATCTCTTAGCAGTACGTTACCTATAACACAAGAAGACTTTTACAGACAGGTATGCCCAACTAGGAGACATCTTGAAGCATAGTTTCTTCCAATATGAAAATACTGAAAGTTCCCATGATAATTGGGACATTGACATTATGAACGTGTAGGGCAAACAGAAGGCAGAAAAAGAGCTGATGCGATTGAAGGAGGCCCTGAGAGAGGCAGAGGAGAGGGCAGAGTCACTGAAGGCAGAGAGAGACCAGGCTGTCCAGCAACTCCACTCTACTAAAGAGGTCTGTTCAACATGGCAAAGGAGACTATAGATCAAACTCACATTTTGCTAATAACGGCACCTCACAATCTCTGCTTCTACGGTCCTAGACTCAGCTGTCAGTACTGAGTCAAACTGAAGAAATAAATCAGAGACTGAGTCACACCATTCAGTGCCACAGCGAACTTCAGGACCAGCTGAGCGAAGCGCGAAGCAAGCTGGGCCAGGCTAGCCTGGTGAGTTACCTCAGACATGGTCCTGAACTGAAACATGACATCCTCCATCACATGACTTCCTATCACGACCAGACTGCAATTTCCCCCCCGGAGGACAATTAAAGGTTTATCTAATCTCTCCCTCTCCCAAACCTGTCCCAGGAGAGAGACCTTCTCTCCACCAAGGTGTTGAAACTGGAGGACAGTGTGGAGGACCTGAAGGCCAAGCTGTCTGGGGCTCTGGGGGACAAAGATCGACTGCTTCAGGAGAAGGCAGACCTGCATCAGAAGGCCCAGGGTCTGGAGCTGCAGCTGGAAAGGGCCCAACGAGGAAGAGAAGGTTTCACTGACCAGGTGTGTGAGCTCAGTGAGCAGCTGGCTGAAGCCAAAGCCAACACCTGCAAGCAGGGACAGGAGACCCTCTTGTTGACAGAAGAGCTGAACTCTGCCAGAGAGGTGAGAGAAAAAAAGAAAAGAAGATGTTTTAATCATTACACATGCATTGTTTTGGGGTGTTCATCTACGTTGTGGTGGCCTTTACCCATGTCCCCATCTCATCGGACACCAGGTTAACGAGAAGCTCACAGCTGAGCTTCAGTTGGTGAAACAGAAGCTTGAAGCGACACTGATACAGCAGCATGAACTGGGAGCTGAGTGTCTGATTCAAACCAATCAGATTGCAGCACTGGAGACTGAGCGCTCCCAGTTGATTGGGGAGAAGGAGGAGTTGCTCAATACTTTTCATCGGGAGGGGCAGGAAGAACTGGAGGAAGCGAGGAGGATGTGTGACCAGCTCAGGTGAGTGATGAGGAACATCAAAGATGACAATGATTGGACAATGTCACTGTACTGCGAATGACCAGTGGCTCGCTTGGTATTGCAATGAAAACAACAAGGCGTTTCTCATTAGAGAATTCCAGGAGGCCCTTGAGTCAGAAAACCACACTCTGCAGGACAGCTGCCAGCGCCTGGAGGCGGAGCTTCGAGCGAGGCAGCAGGAGCTGCAGGAGAAGGAGGAGGAGCATCAGAGAATGGCGGCAGAGACAGCCCAGTCCATGGAGGAGCTGAGGGGTGTGGCCTCTCACTGGAGGGAAAAATGGCAGGAGGTGGCTTTGAGGTTGCAGTCCACACAGCGAGAGTTAGAGAGCCTCAAGCAAAGTGACCATGTGGATGCAGTAAGGCTGTTAAGAACCCATCAGAATGAAACACATAAAAACACACTGTTGCCTTATTAGATCAGTTTCTGTGGTCATGGGAACATATATCTAACATATATCTAACATATCTAATATCTTACAGTTGCAAAAGGAGGCTTCTCAACTGAATGCAGAGGTTGAAAGGCTTAAGACAGAGAGCCAGAAAGACAGGCAAGTGTGCAGAAACAAACTAACCAAAAATTGAATAAACGTTTTTGTGTGACAATTCACCAGTCATGAGGCGTTTTCCTCCACCAGGGATCAGATCCAGACTCTTCTCCAAAACAAAGCTGCTTCGGAGGAAGAGCTCTCCAGAGTCAAGGTCCTGGTCTTTCCTCCCAGCTGTTTCCTCATTTTCATCCACTTCCATCTGCATAGATGCTTGTGGGATAAGACTGCATTCATCTTGATTACAGGAGCAAATTTGCCTTGATCCATATGTGGCTTTCTGTCTCATCCCGTAGAAGGACACAGCTTCTCTACTGAGGCTGGAGCTGGATGCCTGTAAACAGCAGTTAGAGCTGGAGGCAAGCCGGAGCCAAAGTCTGCTGCACAGGCTCAAAGGGAAAGGTAACATTGCCCACACACCGACTCAAAGGGAGAGGGAAAGGTAACATTATCATCACTAACACGTCTTCAGTGTCATTATCATCAACCTTGTACTTAGTGAGCACATTCAGCTCCTGTAATGACCCCTTGAGAGATTCAGTGCAGTAAAAAAAACACTAGGGGGCGATAAACTTCCTTTCTGCATCCCTGTGTCCATAGGTGGAGAGACAGTGGACAGAGGAACAGAGATGGAGTGAGTTTACATTAGTATGCATGTTGTATTTTGGTCCGCATTAATACATCTAAATAACTTCCTGAAACCCTCTTTGATTTGTTTTGTCTAAACCTAGAGTTCCACCAAATACAGTGACACAGCCCTTCACTCCAGACCAGAGCACTACAGGATCCAGTACCAGCCCAAAAGTCTGTCAGAACACTACAACACCTCGGTCTCTGCTAGTCATGGTTATACATTTAGTCATTTTCATTTAGTCATTTAGCAGACGCTCTTATCCAGAGTGACTTACGGAAAAGTACAGGGACATTCCTCCTGAGGCAAGGAGGGTGAAGTACCTTGCCCAAGGTCACAATGTCATGTTGGCACAGCCAGGGTTCAAACTGGAAACTTTCTGATTGTTAGCCCGACTCCCTAACCGCTCAGCCACCTGACTCCCCTAACATATATTGTTGTTTATATTATATATATATTATATATATTGTTGTCTTTCGACAACCACCATGTTGATGTGTGGCGTGCGCACAGCAGGTGTCCCTGGAGGAGGTGGATGGGGAGCTGAGCCTGGTGAAGGTGGAGCTTCAGAAGGTTTGGGACATGCTGCGGGACAGAGACAGTGAACTGGAGGAGCAGAACCAGGAGCTTCAGTCAGCCAGAAGCCAGGTACAGGAGTCCTGCACAGAGATGCTGTGGAAGGATACAGTCCCTTTACTACATCGTGCATCATCAGTTGTTGTGCATCCCATGACTAGATGAACCAGCAAAGTGGTGAGGTTCAGAGGCTGGAACTGGAACTGACCGAGAGAGAGCAGGAACTTAGAGAAAAGTATGTCTTCCCCGAGGACTTCTTATGAGAGCTAACTGTCTGAAGTAGCGTGGTCCAGATGTTTTAATGTGTGTGTTTTGTTACCTGTGCCAGGGAGCACAGCTTGAGGAGCCTGGAGAGACTGAGAGATGCAGAGAGGACAGAGACACAAATTAAGATCTCTGCACTTGAGCTGAAGGTAAAATACATAATTTGAAAGATATCCCTTAATTACATTTACTCATCACATCCTTATCTATATATTTTACATACAGTACTTTCAGGAATAAAAAAAGGAGAAGGAAAAAGAAAACTCTAATAATCAAACTTCTTGTTTCGGTGAACCGATATACAGATCTTGTACAGTCTCGTAATCATTGACAACTAGGTATGTAGTACATAATTGTACTTTAAAATATAATTGATCATATTTTCTGCTTGGGCCTCCAGCTTGTTTCACAGAAGGCCCAGGCTGCAGGAGGTGATGGCAGTGAGAGCCAAGAAGATGTCCTGGAAACCCTTCAGTCCCAGCTGGAAGGTCAGTCTCTCATCACACCTGTTTTTTTCTTTACACTCTGCTCTACAGAGTGAAGGCGTTACTTATTTAAACGCTCACAAAGCATCTGAATCAACACCAAATTCCTCAACTGACATAAAACTACAAGCACACATTGATCCTGTTTCCGTCCGGTGCTATGTGTGTTCACATGGTCTCAGAGAGCAGGAGGAGAGCCAGTCAGCTGGAGAAGGACAGAGACCAGGCAGTCCAGAGGCTGCAGACGCTACGTCAGCTTCACCAGGTCCTCACACCGCTCTTCAAAACTCTGATGCTGTCACCGTGGTTACACTGAGTAGAATGTAAACACTTTGCTATCGCCTCCTTCTCCACAGAGTAAAGAAGGGAAACCGCCTCTTGACAGGAAGAGGAAGGATGAAAAAGAGGAGAAAACAGCTGTTGTGGAAATTGTGGACCAGGAGAAACAGAGAAGGCTGGTTACAGAGCAGGTAGAACCATGAATAAACCCTAACTGAGAGGCCAAAGCTGTGGAAAGTATGATCAAATGTCTGGTGCGCGTGTGTGTGTTCTAGCTAAAGAGCCTGTTTAAAGAGCGGGAGCAGCAGGGGCAGACCTGTGACCTTTCAGCAGGAGGTCCGAGTGGCGGGCGCACGCAGCAGCCCACAGTCATCAAGGTAAAAGATGGAGCAGCCATGTTGTGAGTCATTTAGACTGAGATTCTGAGATCTGATGGGGTTCATGTCAATGTGCCAGGAAAAAGTAAACGCAGACCTGTTCAAGACAACGTGAATCTATCCCACTCGCTTCCTTGCTTTGGCAGAACGCGCTAGAAGCTGCGCACAGCCAGGGGAAGAGGCAGCAGGGGGCAGGACTGAGGCCGGGGCTGATGGTGCAGGAGGGGAGGGAGGAGGGAGACTGTCGTGACAGGAAGGAGGGAGAGCAGAAGGAGATGGATGGTCTGAGAGACGAGCTCCAGAACAAATCCCATATGGTCAGATATCTTCCCGGTCTAACCTCCTACCACTGACATAATCGAATAACCAACCTCTATAATCTCTCACAAACACAAACACAAGAGGCTCACTAGCCAATGAATATTCGCACACACACATACACACACATGACCCTCCCATCGAGATAATAATGATGTTAACAGGCATGATCATGACACTTTAGATTAAGTACTGAAATTAACACTCTGGGCCCCTTGAACTGATTGCACATATATATACTTTTAAGCACATTTGAGGAGCCTGGCCTAATTCCAGTCTCTGTCTTAATCAAGAGTGGATGGGGGAAGATGGGATTCAGGATACAGCATTGAGTTAATCTCGCATATGATGGTCCACTGGGGAAATAATCCGATTTGGATCTTTGGAACTGACCGACCTGGTCAAGAGCTCAGATGGACAACATCTGACTACCCAGACAGCGTTCCAGGACATACCCACCACTAGCCTGCACCAAACATGCAGTTAGCCTCCATCCTACTCTAAAGCCACGCTAAACATCCTTCAAACAAACATCTCAAACTAGAGCCCCATTAACACACACTGGTGAATAAGACAAGATAACCCATCAGCCTTAAAACAACCATTTTGTCTTGCCAGATGTCAGCAATGAGCATGGAAATCAGCAATCTGAAAGAAAGAAATGAGAATCTCCTTAAAGGTGAAAGTGTGACTTAATCCGGTACAATCACCAGTCTATTAGATTCACCTCTGAGTTTCACTTCTCTTCCTCACTGAGTTTCTACTCTTCTGGAATGATCTTTCAGCCCTAAAGAAACCCCCTGAATAGGGGCAAATCCACAAGGAACATCCCCACTTTAACCAAGTCTTAATGACACAGCTTTAAGTTTGAGAGTTTGTCTGCAGTTCATATCTCTTGCTCTTTAATCTTGCTTGTGAGGCTACAACTTTTCTTATCAGAACAACCAACACTACATCATTCTGTAGCTCACAGGACTTGATTCCTTTACATTTTTTGTTGACCTAGCCAAGCTAAGGTTCCAGCAGCAGATCCAGGGCTTGCGTGCCACAGGACCCCAGCATGCTGAGAGGAAACCAGAGGCCGGGGTGCCCAAACTGTCCCCCTCTACCCACGAGGACCACCAGGAGGCTGGAACACGCCTCCTCTGTGGAGATGGAATTTATCTGGCTCGACAGGTGGAGATCTGTTCTAGTCCTGACGAAGAGGAGGAGGAGGAGGGGTAGTTACTTGTTGCATCTCACAGGGGGAGAGCTCAGTGTGTGTGTGTGTGTGTGTGTGTGTGTGTGTGTGTGTGTGTGTGTGTGTGTGTGTGTGTGTGTGTGTGTTTGTGTGTTGTGGGAGCGGGGCACTGGTCCTGATAGCTGTGGTACTACAACACTGTGAAGACAGAACACACAGCCTCAATGTCAAACACCTTGGGCTAACTTTGTGTGTAGAGTAATGCTTGCTAATGATTCCTATCATGCACTTTTTTGTGGAGACCAATCAGAGACTAATCTTTTTTTCAGACTAATCCATTTGAACAGCAACCAACTGACCTTTGACACAAGTGTGATGCATTTGTACATGAATACAGAATAAATAAATGGTGCTTGTCATTAAATGTGGAAGTGTGTTGAAAACAATGATGGAACAAATTATTTATTGCAGATCAAAGCAGATAATAAATGTAGTTCTATACAGAGATACATGTGGAAGAGTCAACCAGACTCACAAGAGAATATAATTCACTTCAGCAAATCCCAGATGGTCTCGAGTCCCAGTTGGTACTGGTATCTGATTGGCTGGCAGAGTCAGTCACCTCTGATTGGACGGTGTGCCACCGTGCCCTCTCCACCTGTCCCTGGCTGCACATGTCTCTCCAGTGACCACGACCTTCTTCCGAGGCCTCAGGACCAATCAGGACTCGTCCAAGCACCGTGCTCTTCGAGTGGGCGTGGTTCTGTCACCATAGAACAGGGAAGGAGTGATGTGATTTCTGAGTGATGTAGTCGAGGGTATCTTTTGTAAGGCAATATATCTTTTCTTTGCTGAATATAGGTATTCAGCACCAAAGCAATTCCCACCTGCATGACGATGAACTCCAACTGGAGCGGTAGTTGATTGACATCTCCAGGAGGCAGCTCAAATAGGAAAGGGGAGTTCCATACTGTGTTAGCTCCAGCTACACCCTTGGTCTCCCTTGTGCTAATCACAGTGCCCTCCTGACGCAGATTGACGACCACCTGGTAGTCTGTGTGGATGTCCAGACACAGTATATCACATTCAGTCAGTCGCAGATAGGAAAGTTTAGCGGATTGCAGACCTATTATCAACCAAATTTACAAAAAAAAAACAATGGTTTTAACATCCACATCCTATCTGGTTTAACTTATTTTTTTTGCATCTGTGCCAAGCTTACCACGTCAATGGACAAACAGGAATAACCTAGCTAGTCTGACGAAGACAGGCTCTGTTAGGTCAGTGTTGGAGGGGATTGGAACATTGTCTGGAGGATTGTAAGTAGCGAGTGAGGGATTAAAACCACAATGTTATTAAAAAAAGGGATGATCTCTAGCAGCATTCGCATCCAGTAAAACATGATTTAATCCCAAAACATTAAAAGCAAACATGAGGGCTTACTTTATACCTCTGCTCCTAAAAAGCAAAGCTCAGGACAGCCCACGCTGCCTGCACAGCATCCCTACATGCCTTTAGGTACCATGGATACATACTGTGCCGGGTAGCCCTGGGGAAGGGTCCTACCTGGGGATAGTGAGCCATGCGTCAGCTTGACGAGGTTGTCAGCTCTCAGCACCGTGGCTTTGATGCGGTGGCCCAGAGGTTGGTACCGAAGCAGAATGAAGAGTTGACCGAGGGGCTGCGGTGTGCAACTTCCTCCTTGGCCTGTCGATGCATCCTGGGCGGTCAGGCTCTGGGGTCAAAGGGTACAGATTCACCAGTGAGAGAGCGAGAGAGACAGAGAGAGAGAGATCTGTTTCATTCCAATGATCTCATTTAGGGGTCATGTTTGCCCCACATTAAGCAAAAGCAGCATTTGTAGAGGAAGCTTATCCGTTTCGATGATCCCTATCACTAAAAAGATCATGCCCTTTACTTGATATGCTACACATGAAATGACAAAAAGTCATTTAGATGCTGTCTTCGCTCTGTAAGATAACGCTGACCCTGTTTTTCTAAAAAAAAACTCTTTCCAGGACATCACCCCAATTTAAACTGATGAACTCCATCTGTCTTATTTAAGAAGGAAAAAAAATATTTCAATCCCTGTCAAGTACCTTTTTAAGCTTCCACTTCCTTGGACTAAGCTCCTTAGTGACATGCAGGGGCTGATCTGGAAGCCAGTCCATTCCCCCGCACTGTACCTCCAATTCCCCCAGAGGGGAGCCCCTCACGCTGGGGGGATCACGCGTGTACACAGCCAGCCTGAGCATGCAGCGCTGGAGCTCCTCAATGCAGCCCACGTTCAGCACCAAACCCAGGGCGTAGGGCTCCGTGGTGGGGCCAGGCTGGATCGTGGCCTGCACCGGGCAGGGACTCATAGGGGCCAGCATACCCAGCACAAACACCTCCTCCAGCCTGTGGGAGGCCCTGGAGAGGTCCAGCACACTGACAGTGAGGGTGCCGTGTTCTGGGGAAAAGGCCATGCTGAAGTCCAGTCTGGGGCCTGGCTGCCTGTAGCTGGACCCATAGTGCAGCGTGGAAAGAGGGATAGGCTCCTCAGGCACGGAGGAAGAACATGTGCTGGTGAGTCTGCTGCGCTCGCTGTACGGAGAGCCGTCCTCAGCGTGATGCCCCGTCACGGTACAGCGGCGCTCCAGGGCCCGGCGCGTCCTAGACAGCAGCCCGAGCCTGGGGAGGGAGCCGTAAGAGACCCGGCTCTCGGTCATGGGTTTGTAAAGGGGGGAAGAGGGGCAGGGGGTACTGAGGCGCCGCAGGGGGGAGTAAGACTTGGCGTGTTCCTTGATCTCCAAGGCTGGAGAGCGGGGGGAGTAGGGCGTGCCAGTGAAGTTGTGGTTGGAGGCCACAGGGCTGCTGAAGGTGGAGGGGAACTCCTGGATGTCCCCGTCCAGATCCTCGTACTGCTCCCGGACCGCGGCGGCTGCCGTCGGAAAGGCAACCGGCTCGACCAACACTGCTGTCACGGGTTCTTTAACTTGGCGAGGGCAGGCGTCACTCATCTTCACGCACAGGACACAGCCCAGGACCAAACAGAGGCAGAACACCACCAGGCCAACGATGAGGAGAACCTGAAGGTGAACTGGACAAAAGTGAACAATAAGAATGTTTAAACAGAGGCACAGATAGGGGCAGAATCACATCTACGCCATTCCTGTCAACCAATACAAGAAGCAAGTGGGCGTTACCTTCGAGTTGTTTGGTGAATAACACCTGGATGAGCAGCCATAGGAAGAGTAAGACCATGATGACTTCGATCATCCCCTTGCAGCAGAAGAGCATCACAGACTGGCAGAGAGACTGGCCAGGATACTCTTCATCGTGGTACGGCATGACGCCTGCCGTTGTGCCCTCCTATAGTAGAAACTATGGAACACAAGATGATCTCACTCCATATTGAAAACGCTCAGCAGTTCAGTGCCGATTCCCATCTGGAGTATCATTGTTCTCTTACAAGGAACAATAATGTTTTGTGGTCTCCACTGAAACCAGAAGGAAATTCAGCAGGTTTGATTCTGTTTTTCTTTCTTTCTTTTCCTGGTCAATCCATGGACTCTCTTTTTCTCTCCTCTTTAGACGTCCTCTTCAGAGGTCTCCTGGTCGCTCTGCATGTGTTTAGAATGCTGATGTCACTGGGGCACACAAGCCAAATCTCTGCCTGTGTTCCAGAAAACACTTTCAGCATCCCAATTCTGTTGTCGTCTCAATGACATGACAAAGTAGTTGGCAGCAGGTAACCTGCTCATTTCCCTAAATAACTTAAATAAGTGTTAAAGCATCTTCACTACAGCTCATCATCTCAAAACACAACGCAAGAACTTTCACTCTTCTCTGTGGAAACCTTCTGTCTACAGTCTGTGAGATCTACTCATACAAGCTCCACCTGCTCCCACCATCAGTGGTTGGTCCGTGAGAAGGCAGGGGACCGTGGGCGGAGACACAGCTCCTGAGACCTCCCACCAGGCCGCTCCACCTCTCGCTGTTCCAGATGCTGTCCAGCCCCGTCACAACCCTTACCGCCCCCGACCATCCCGACCCACAAGCTGTCATTTCCATTAGTGTATCCTCAGTCATCTGTTTGATAGACGAGTTTGGGGATAAACTCCTCTCTATCCACATTTAAACGCACGCTAATTCTCCTCTCTGACATCATCTCACTGTCAACCAATTTAACTTCGTCAAAGTTTTGCTTTCATTTTTTTTATTACTTGTCCTGTGCTCTCATGTCTCTTCCATGACCCTAGAAATCCAAATGATTTAAAATAGATGGACAAATGCAACACTGTTTTCCAGAACAGTCTCAGAGGGAGCTAGCGCCCTCATCTGGCTTTGTAAGCTCAACACGCACGTCACTAGACTAAGAACCGATTTCCTAAAAATAAAAACAGGCTTAATACAGTTTTTCTCCATCACACATCAGATTTTATTTCCTCAAGGCATTGTCCACATAAGAAATACATTGGACGATTCTCAAAAAGAATACTTGTTTCCCACAATACCAAACAGGTCTTTGGATGCCAGCTGTAGAACTCCCAAGGCTTGTGTAGTGTGAGAGGTATAAAGGACTTTGATTCTCTGATTGCATACAGCAGTATTAAATAAGGACAGGCTATATGCTTCCTGCAACGATTCAAACACACTCCATCTAAAAATGATACTAAATTAAAAATAGAAACTAAAAATGATATTTAATTATTCCGAACACGAGCAACTCTTTGTTAGAAAGTGAGGTAGACCTTGTTGGATGTCCCTCTGATATTCGTCAGATCAATAGAAAGATTAAATGAGCATTTTTTCAAAAACACAAGGGGAAAAAAAACATTTGGGTGTGTTTTGGAACAGAATGAACTGCCACTGTAATCAGGGAATCCATCTTGGCCTAAACAGACATTCCTGAGAAAGACCCTTCCCCAAACATGGAAAAGCATGCGAGGTAAGAAGTTGATTGATTAGAAACACCTCGCTCTTCCGAATTGCAGCCAAATTGTATCCAAGGCTATTTTTGGTGTTCCGTAAATATAAATGGACACGAAATGGTGACAAAGACATGATTTTGCCGTATTGCTGGACACAAACATGTAAACAAGTGATAATCTGTATTCATTGGTCCAGACTGAGGTAGAATATCCACCCAACTCTACAGTTAGGCTGGCTGTTAACCATCATACAGCAGTACTGTCCTAATAGCTGTTTTTGGACAAGACCTTTTCGGCAACTATAAATATTGTTTTGTAAAGAAATTAAAAGGAATTAAAAGTCTTCAGACCACCTTGATATGAATAATACAAACAGTAAATGAGGAAAGAATACACAAAAGACCAAAGTCAGTTTCAAGTCACAGTTTACATCATGAAAATGAAAGACACAAATAATAAGTGTTCACCTGTAACACAAAGTGATGAAGCACTGTGCGCGGCTTGTGCGTGTGACAAAGAACATATTGACAAACAGGAGGGGGCGCGGCAAGGACTCAGTGTTCCACGGTATAATTTGGCAGATGTATCTAGCTGTTTGACGCACCCTGACCACCCCCCAGTCTCAGCTGAGAAGATGGTGCAGTCAGTTGGGATCCTTGGAGGACGAGGGAGACGAGGAGGAGCTGGGGCTGTGTGTTGACGACATGCTGCCGAACCCACTCTGACCCGCTGGGGTCATGGACACCAAGGAAGAAGCTGAGGGCTTCTGGGCGTACAGCATTCCTGGTGGGCAGAGAGAAATGTGTGAGAGTGAGAGGGGTGGGGGGGGTCACCATGGAGACAACACACCATGTAAAGAGAGTAAAAGTGACTCACCTGTGTAAAGAGTGCCGTTCACCTCCACTGACACACTGATGCTAGCAGCCCCGTTGGTGGAAATGCTAAGAGACAGATCTTGTTTGTTCTCTGATGGCGGGGGAGGGAAGAGAGAAGGGGAATTTAAACAACTTGCATCACCACCACTCCAGTTTCCTCTCCCTCACGTGCAGCAGGGTGCCGCACCAGCAGCAGGGTACTGACCGTGGCCGTTGTTGGCTGCAGTCGGCAACTTTACGGGGTTGAAGTGCGAGGCCATGGCCAGTAGGTTTTGCTGGAAGGCCTGCTGGATTAGACGCTGCTGCTCCTCCGCCAGCCGTGCCATCTTCCTGTCTGGCCCCTCGCCACCCCCGGCCCTCTCCAGCCTCTCCCTCAGGTGCTCCAAGGTGGCAGCCTGGGCGAGCTGCTGCTGCTGCCCGAGCTGCTGCTGCTGCCCCAGCGCCATGGGGAGTCTGCTGGACATCATGCCGCTCGCCTCATCTGAGGAGTCAAAGAGGAGGGAGGGGGAGTTAAACTCCTGTCATCCGATGAAGGACGGCGTCCTTGTACATGCTGGATGTCGTGAGGCATTTCCGTCAGCAGAGGGCAGAGTAACCTGAACACTGACGTGTTTCCAGTCACGTGGTGCAAACACTTGTGAAGGCACTGCTGATATCACAGATGCCATGCATGCCAAGCTTAAAAACACATTCCTTTTCAGGAGAGCAACCCTCCCCGATTTGTAAAACACACTTCCTGTCCTTGAAAAGGACGGGGGCCCACCAACCTGCTCTCCTCTTCAGAGCCTGGCTGGGGGAGGACTGCAAGCCGTTGTGTCCAGAGGAGTGAGTGGGAATCTTGGGTGAGAGGAGGGAATGGGTTGCTGAGGCCTGCGAGGGAGAGTAGCGGAACAGGGTGCTGTTGAAGCTGGCCCGCCGGCCCTCGCGCCGGTTCCCATCGATGGCGGTCTGCAGCTCGCCCGGGGAGCTCAGCCCCTTCTTGTCACACTCAAACGGGTACAGGTACTTCATATACCTGCATGGAGCACAAGGCAACAGATGAAATGTACATCCAAATATTCATGCCCACACACACAGCAGTTGATCCAGAGACCATTAAGTAAGACTGTTGGAGTTTTATACTACCGACTCAGTCTGTTCTCGAGAGACTGGTGGCCCTGTTAACTCCATGAGATTTCCTCTAGCATGTCTGAACACCCGTATCCCAACACTGAGAGAAGTGGAGACCTCCTGAGAGAAGGGGGTCGCAGAACATGCAAGACTAGAAAGACTTCAATTTTTTTTTAAAAATGGGCAAACTATTTCTCTATTTAGCAAGATTAGCATATGTATTTTGGTCAGAGACAGTAAAGGAAATGAAGAAATATTCATTTAGCAGATGCTTTTATCCAAAGCAACTTGCAGCAAGTACAGGGACAATCCTCCTGAGGCAAGTAGGGTGAAGTGCCTTACCCAAGGTCACATAGCCTCAGCGGGGAATCAAGCTCACAACCTTCCGATCATGAGGCCAACGCCTTAACCTGCTGAGCCACGTGACTCCTCCTCCCTCCTCTCCCCCCTACTCCTCCCCCTCCTCCCCCTAGGTACACGTTCTCCTCCTCAAACGAATATCTAACAAACCAAAATGGCGAAAAAGAAGCCAACTGACTGTGTGCGTAGGGTGAAGGCGGCGCTGGTGATGGAGGTGGGCAGGTTGAGGCCCTTGGTGATCTCCCTCCAGATCTTCTTGTTGATTACCTCCACCAGGCCTCCTTTCTCCGTCACCAGCTTGTAGAGCTTGTACAGGTCCAGCACCTGCTTGGCCATGATGGGGATGCGGTTCACTGGGGTGCCTGGAAAGAGGGGCAGCGACGGCACATTAGAGGGGCCGCTGAGGAACCACGCAACCAAGTTGGCTGACTGAATATTTTACTGTTAATCAAAGAACGGCTGGAAGTAACAGCAGGCGAACAAGCAGCTGGCAGACAATTAGTGCCTGCATATTAAGTAGTACCTGAGTCACAAGGTTAACATGAGGATATAATGCTAATCTGTATGGACAGGCCTCTCTAATGAAGCTCCTTAAAGCAGATTGGATGGATCGGGGGGGGGGGGGGGGGGGGTTAATCCAGTCCATCTCTGTCACTGGCTGCACGGGAAGGCGTGGGTCAGCTTTTAGACGCAGTTTTAAGGAGTGACAGATTATCGTAGCAATCCTACCTTGAAATTAAGCCCATTTATGAGGATGGGCCTCAAACAACAGTTGCTGGGATGAGAGATTACCTCTTCTGGACATTTGCCAGCACACATGGCTTTGGATTTGTAAATGGCTACTACTTGTGGGTGGTTTAGTAAAGGTTGACATCTTGAAGGGAGGCCTCTGCTTACACTGGGGGAGGGGGAAGGGTCTGCTATTTACAGTCAACCATGGCAACTCCACAACATCTATTCAGACCCTCCACAGAGCAAAATACGCTCTCTAGGTGAACCGTGGCCTATTGTCACACACAATACGCCAGTCTGCGTCACACCATGATGTGAAAACAAGAGCGCTGCATTCAACATGAATGGTCTTCATGATATTTATGACACCTGTCGTTCTCATGGACTAAGCAGCCATAAAACAACATGAGCCTTTAGCCCCTACCCCCTAAAATGAGGGGTAGTGCTGTGTATTTGAAGGGCTGTTAGTCCAGGCTGCCTCTCCTCCTGTGTTGAAGCAGGAGCCCTGGGTGAGATACAGTCATCCATCATCCATGGACAAGAGGGGCCTCCTAATCCACGCCCACGCACACACACACACACACACACACACACACACACACACACACACACACACACACACACACACACACACACACACACACACACACACACACACACACACACACACACACACACACACACACACACACACACACACACACACACACACACACACACACACAAAGAGGGACTCAAGCAGCCAATCTAGTCTGGGGAGCGATTGCAATTGGCATTTTTACTAGCATTCAAGCTTGCAATCCTACTGAATGGTGTTCTGCATGCTGTAAACATCCACCTGATGAAACTAAGGCCCTGTCAACACAGGTGGCACATGAGAACACAGATATCACCTGTCCACACAGGTCTGCAGTGAATGTGTAGGAGTCAGGACTCCGAAGCGAAGTGGGACAAAACCATGTGTGTGTGACCGCTTCTAAAGCATGGAGATTAATCACAGTGGAGTTCTGGACTGTAACCCCCCCAGCACCCCCGCCAAAACCCCCACCGCTACATTTACCTCTTTTCTGCATGAAGATGAACAACTCATCCAGAAACTCCTTGCGGTTTGGGTCACCATCCAGTTCATAGAGCTGTGAGTAGAAACCAACAGTGAATACGGGGGGGGTGCAGGATGACCACTATTTAGCTGCTGTTGCCTCAACAGTGTTTTCCGTAGCGGGCATCGTTACCTTGGCGAAGTCTCTGGATGGCTCTGCTCTGGTACGGCTCTGCTCTTCACTCTCCTCAGCCCAGCTCACGCTCCCTTTCTGTGGAAAAACAGCGAAGGAAAGGAACCCTCCATGAAACAGCCATGTCGCTAGCTACAGTTGTGGTCAAAAGTTTACATACACTAGTGAAGATCATGTATGCCATGGCAATATAGGGTTTTCAATAAACTCTACAACTCTTATTTTTCTGTGATGGAATGATAAGGAGCACATATTTCTTTGTCACAGAAAACATTCATGAAAAATGGTCCTTTTACGAATTTATTATGGGTCTTTTGAAAATGTGTCAAAATCTTCTGGGTCAAAAATATACATACAGCACCTTGAATTACCAATTTGGTGATGTAGAAAAAGTTGTTTCAATCCAATTTGCTTTTTGGCATGGCCTCCTAACTTCTTACGAGTGATTATGATTGACTCCAGCTGGTGACTTCTTTCAGTCCATGTAAATAGGGCTTGTTTGACACATTCACTAGACTCAGCCAGAAATACTACAATGGGAAAGTCTAAGGAGCTCAGCACGGATCTGAAAAAGCGCATCATTGACTTGAACAAGTCAGGAAAGTCCCTTGGAGCCATTTCAAAGCAGTTGCAGGTCCCAAGATCAACTGTGCAAACAATTGTTTGTAAGTATAAAGTGCATGGCACAGTTGTATCATTGCCACGATCAGGAAGAAAACGCAAGCTATCACTTGCTGCTGAGAGAAAATTGGTCAGGTTGGTCAAGAGTCAACCAAGAACCACCAAAAAGCAAGTCTGCAATGAGTTGGAGGCTGCTGGAACACATGTGTCAGTGTCCACAGTCAAGCGTGTTCTACATCGCCATGGGCTGAGAGGCTGCCGTGCAAGAAGGAAGCCATTACTCCAGAAGCGGCACCTTACGGCTCGACTGAAGTTTGCTGCTGATCACATGGACAAAGACAAGGCCTTCTGGAGGAAAGTTCTGTGGTCAGACGAAACTAAAATTGAGCTTTTTGGCCACAATGACCAGAAATATGTTTGGAGGAGAAAAGGTGAGGCCTTTCACCCCAAGAACACCATACCTACCGTCAAACATGGTGGTGGTAGTATTATGCTGTGGGCCTGTTTTGCTGGCAGTGGAACTGGTGCTTTACAGAAAGTAAATGGAATAATGAAGAAGGAAGACTACCTCCAAATTCTGCAGGAAAACCTAAAATCATCAGCCAGAAAGTTGGGTCTTGGACGTAGTTGGGTGTTCCAACAGGACAATGACCCCAAACATACATCAAAAGTGGTGAAGGAATGGCTAAATCAAGCTAGAATTAAGGTCTTAGAGTGGCCTTCCCAAAGTCCTGACTTAAACCCCATAGAGAATATGTGGACTGTGCTGAAGAGACAAGTCCGACTCAGAAAACCAACAAATTTAGTTGAACTGCACCGATTCTGTCAGGAGGAGTGGTCAAAGATTCAACCAGAAGCTTGCCAGAAGCTTGTGGATGTCTACCGAAAGCGCCTAATTGAGGTGAAAATGGCCAAGGGACATTTAACCAAATATTAACATTGCTGTATGTATATTTTTGACCCAGCAGATTTTGTCACATTTTCAAAAGACCCATAATAAATTCATAAAAGAAAAAATTTTCATGAATGTTTTTTGTGACAAAGAAATATGTGCTCCTTATCATTCCATCACAGAAAAATAAGAGTTGTAGAGTTTATTGAAAACCCTATATTGCCATGGCATACATGATCTTCACTAGTGTATGTAAACTTTTGACCACAACTGTACACCGTGTTCAAGGCACTCTGCCCGCCTCGACTCGAAATCAGCCAGCAGCTGCAAAGAAATTAGGGACGTTGTTAAGACTAGAAAGAGGGGATGGGGAGAGGCTTGCTTTTATTTGCATGGAGTGACCTTTGGGTGACACACTGTTCATTTACACAGCTGCAAGGGTTGATTAAAATACATCCCAGTTTGAGCCGAAGAACACTGGGACTTGTTCCACCCCCGACGTCAAAAAAACCTGTTCTCTTCCCAAGCATCAAGGCCAGCTTGTGGGGGTTAGCAACATGCTAGGAGTCTCCACAGTTACATCTGGGGAGGGTTTACTAAGGGGGGTCGTCTCAGGCGTAGCATGCTAGAACAAACGGTCAATGAAAAGGGGCCCTAATCATTAGGGATTTTTATACGACAGTCATCTCTCTTCCAGCACCTCCTTGCCCATATCCTATCTGACAGTTGAGAGGGCCAAGAATGTGACTGAGAACTGGGGGGGGGCGGACGAGGGACGAGGCTGTGCAACCGTGTGGAAAAGCACAGTGGCCTGTATTGTCTCTGGGTCAGCACTGAGCAGGCTGGGACGGCTGATTAAAGTTGAGTTAAAAAAATTAAATCTGCTCAAAAAGTTTCTTAGGAAATGATAATGTCACATCGACGCCAAGCAGCTATAGTGGTAGGGTAACGTGTACAAGCTATCCTATTTTTTAGGCATCATTTCAGGGCGTTGGGTTCAATTGTTCTGGATGCATTGCAATCAACAGCAAACACCCTACAGTGCCCCTGAGAATACATCTGTTGACCAACCGCTACGACAAAGCAATCTGAATAATGGCAGCCCATCTCCCCGGCAGCCAATCTATTGACAGTGGAGGGAGATAAACATGGCTCGTCCCTCAGTCATCAAGCGAAAATAATAAAACCCTTCCCCCCTCATTGATGAGGCAGAGACCTACTGTGGATCTATTGACAAAGAACCCCCGCTTCTACCTCCAACCAGTAGAATGCTCAAATATCTTAGGTCAACCAACTCTACCAGTCTACCATCCTAAATTTGACTATTAAAAAGAAATGACTAAATATACATTATGATTTAACCAACTTAAATGTCACTTAAATAAATTAATCAACTTAAATAAGCCAAAACAGTTCATTCAGAAAAGGAAATACTTCTCGACATGAATACTGAATGGATCTGTTTTGGTAGGAGGGGGGGAAATGTAGTAATAACATTCATTCGATTTGGTCTCTTACACAGCTGTAAACTCTGACCCCAAAACAGGAGGGGGGCAAATATTTAATCCAAATCAAATTAAACCATCCTCATGCGCCAGTGAAATTTTTATATGGCCCCATGCTGTGCTTTTGGCTGCAGGACAAGTATCCTGCAGTCTGTCAGATGGAGCCCATGGTTACCAACCTCGATTTTATTGCAATACAAATCAACAATTATGTCAATTGTTATCACGTTTCATGATTCTTTTGATTTTAAAGAGCTTATTATAGTTGGTAGTTGTCAACATTGCATACAGTGTATCAGGCGAGCAAGAGAAACAGGAAGCAAAACTCAAAACCATCCTGAGTCCTTATGACACTCTTGATATTGTTTGCACCCAAACAGGAGATCCTTGTCAACTTAACCAGGCAAACTACAAACAAAATCACTTGAAATAAAATTTTAAAAATGCCCTGCAAAAACACACTCTCAAAAGGTGTGCCAGGGTCTGCCACAAAGCGTTGCCTGGAGAACACAATGAAGTGTCCCTTGATAAAACCATGCCTGGTGTGGGTGCAAGATGCTTCAGAATTAATATAATTGGGTTTACTTGAAAAGGAGGACACATGCTTATAAAGGCCTGGACTTGCATCCAGACAAAAATGACTTGAAAAGACCAGTGTCAGGCAAGTACAGCCTGTAAAACCTACTATTTTAAAACTAAAAGCACATTTTTAAATCAATGCTTGTAAAGATATTCCGTTTAACAATGAAAGAATGTATAAAGCACCAAGTTAGTCAGTCTTGATGCTGTCTTTTGTACAAAGAGGTATTAAAAGCAGAATTACATTCGTTCTCATCATACTCCCTACCAATTTTTTTTTTTTTGCACAACAACCAGATTGCTATAGGCTACACTAAAACACTACATCACTCTCCAGTTCTCTACGTCACATTCAGCCTTACTACATCTCAGCCAGCTGTTTCAGAGTTCACACCAAACACAGAAAGGACTGGACCAGTGCCAGCTCTGCTGAGCTCTGCCAAGAAGCTTTCCTCCCAAAAACCAAATGAGGTGAAAAACAGTCTGAGGTGGGAACTACAGCAGAAATAACCCCTGCTGCAGCTGGCTCCCTGCCAAAAGGGCCACATCTTCCTTCACAAAGAGGAGGGTCCCTCAGGAGCCACATGCCTGATGCAAGGCCCCCCATTCCCACTATGAGAGCAGAATAGAACAGCCACATGCTACAGCAGCCGGAAGTGGGGAATTATGAAATTAAGAAGGGGCAAAATCCATCCTGCACACGCAGGCAGTGCAAAACAAACACCCCCAATGATGTAGAACATTTGACAAAAGCCAGAGGTATGCCAAAATAGTAACAGTCACAAAGATTACCAATACTGTGTACCAACTTACTTGCTTGAATTGCTCATCAAAACTCCAGTCGGTGAGTCCATTGGGTGATGTGAATGATTGCTGGTCCATGGGGGACAACTCCTTATCTTCGGGCTCTTGTTTGAAAGTTGTAGGAGGTGAACTGGCTGGCTGATCAGTGGAGAGTGATGTTGAAAATGGATTAAAAGAAAAAATAGGTTTTTGTTGGAGTGGCAGCTTCTTTAAGTTGAGTGCCAGTGCATCTTTGCTTTCCTCTCCCTCACTGTGCTCCTCGTCATCCATTTCATCATCCTCTTCATCGTCATCCCCTCCAGAGCCTTGCTCGTCGTCATCTTCGTTATCATAACCCACACCTGCTCTGCTCTGGTTGCGATCGCCAGTCTGCTGCTCTGTTTGTGTCCTATCGATGCTCTTTCTTCGGAAAGTGGCGTCTAACTGGGCCCCTGAGGCTCGCGCTGCAGCCACATGCTTGGCAAGCACGAGCTGGGCTTGACGATGGTTCTTCTCCTCGCGATCCAACTGCAGTTTGGCTTCTTGTTGCCTCTGGAGATGTTCCATCACTGCCCCAAGTCTGACGCCAACTGGACTCCCATGGCCCCCGGCGCCCAAACTGTCCTGCAGGGATAACCATACAACAGAACAAATAAAACATACGTTTATATCATGTACATGTCAAATAAATGGACCTAAATCACAAATAAAAAGGCCCCTCACGACAGTCTTACCGTTAACTCAAGGCCTAGTCTTCGCAGACAGCAACAGCTGTATACGTTAACTTGAAAATAAAATGGCGGCATAGGAGAGCCAAATCGTAACAACTATGGAAGCAACAACTTATTTGTGACTTCAGGACCACTGTGATCGGCTACTATAGGGGCACCAACCTTTGTTACAATGACTCAACTGTACTTTACAACTTTTTTCACATGAATGTGCTCAAACAATGTGCAAAATTTTTATTTAAACCGCAAAACGTAGGCTAGTAGTAAGTAAGAAGGGCCTACAGTAAATAATTTATAATTATCCGGTTGAAATGCTCTGACCTACACGTGTCCGAGCAGGTCGAATGTAGAATTCATTTGAGAGCTTGGTTTATAATTTGAAATATCGGCATATTGGCCGAAAATGATACAGGTTGTATTTAAAATGGGACATAATTCAAACAAATGTAACATAATATAAAATGCCTCATTGTATCAAAGCTAGTCGGAAGTCTCTTGGGTCACTTCGCTTCAAACTAGTTACATCTTCAAGTTAAGCTACAATGAGGATTTTACAAATCATCTAATTATCTAGTACTGCAAATTTGAAGGTGCACTGCATTTTTTATTTTATTTTCATTGTAGCCTATAGTTGAAAAGTGACAATTACTTGGTAAGTTCACTTCCACATGTGATAACGCCGAACTTACCATTTCACCCTTCGAGTTGTCCATCATTAGACCACTTCCAGTCACACCTTTTCCACTGCCTTTCCGTGTTGCTTTTTGAAAAAATCTATTTACACGAGCATATCTATCCACAGATAATTAATAAAATAAAAATAAAAATAAAAGCGATACCAAAAATATCTCAGAAGAACCTTGGTGATTAAAACTGGCGAGGGCAGTAACCAGCTCTGCCCAGCCGCCTCACCTACCCTGGCCACAGCCTATAGAAACTCAAACATCCCTGATCTTTACAGGATACCCCACCCCCAAAGACCCGCCCAGACTTGAAACTTCAATTGACCCTATGCAATTCATTACATTTACATTACATTTATTCATTTAGCAGACGCTTTTATCCAAAGCGACTTACAAGAGAGTTCACCGCGAGACTCTACACTGATATTGTGAAATCATTTTTAAACCTGTTAATATTGTTTGGTTATTTGGCGCAGCTTAAGTTATTAAGACTAATTAATTGAGTGTGAAAGTGCTATAGGTGTACGCCATAAAAGCAGCTATGAAGTTCAACTTTAGGACTACTATGGAATTATGAAAAGGTCTTCATCAATTTCCATTAACCAAAACTTTAATAACTCAAATAATTCTACTGTCAGTGTTGGGATTGTCAGTCCAGACACATGGTAAAACATTACCTTTATTGATTTTATTTTTGCTAAGGCTCTGTTAACATCAATACATAGGCTGTGTTACATTGATGGAAACCAATAGTTCTGTTGGACACAAAAATACACTTTTCAATGAAAGGCTCCATTCTGCTCTCTGGTGGTGTGACATAATTACATGTTTTTTTCCATTTCAATTTGTATAACTGACAAATGAATGCAGACAGTGAGTTTTACAAGCGCTATCACTGTTCATTCAAGTACAGTAGAGTCTTGGTAAGTAACACTTGAGATAATCATTACCATCATTATATATTTTTTATGTGATTCCAACTATAGTAGTTGGAATCCTCCCTGTGAGGATTCACCTCACCTACCGTTTTTACTTATTGTTATTACCCCCCCCCCCCCCCATCCCTGTGTACACTTTCAAATCTTTTACCTCACACCCTTACCCTTGTGTGCTTTGCGAGACTGTGTGCTGTTGATACAAAGGAGTTTCCCTCGGGATCAATAAAGTAATCTGAATCTGAAACAAAAAATGATTCAATGCCTTTTTAACACAATTTTCTTTATTAGGTCCATCAATAGTTTACAAGCATACGAACTTAATAAAGTCTAAATTAAATATTACACACACAGGATTATACAAATCATTAACAAGTACAGAGATACCATGTCCCAATGACTTCAACCATCGTCAGAAAACTGGAAGAAAATTTCAGAAAAGTGTTAAGACTGTTTGGTAGTTGTGGTTGGAAATGAAAGAGCCAGTGAACATTCATACCTACCTTTCTATACTTTGTCAATGCCAAGCTCTTCAGGTGTGGAAATCCCAAGTTCATCCAGAGTTGGCCGTAGCTCTTGAATCAGGTATGGGTAGATTTCTTTGTGAGGGCCAGATTTGTCCTGCATGATTTAAATTTAAGGAGGAAAGAGAATTCTTTGATCAAGGTTATGAAGAACTGAATAATTGTTAGTGCTTTTCTACTGTTGCCTTTTGATATTCGTGCCTCAAATACCTTATTTATTCATAATAGGAATAATAATGAGAAAATGCTAATAGACAGTCAAAATAATTAACAAACTTACTTTCACAGCTTCCAAAATTCGAATAGCACTAGCCAAGTCATTTAACCTTCGACAGGCCCGCAGAGCTGCATCAATAATTTTTGGTTCGGGTACCAGGTCATACCCAATCAGCGTGTTCATCCCTTTAAAACAATGTTAAAGAAGAGACAATCAGTAAACTTTTACTTTAAAGTCTTGATTACTTGAGATAAATGTGCATCTGTCTCCACAATGTATCTAACAAATGTAAACTTTGCCACTGTTAATATTTTACTGTTAATAATTTTGTATATATTTAACACTGTACCTGAAATAAAACATCCAATTCAGTTAAAAATAAATAAATAAATAATGTTTTGGTGACATTGTAGAAAGGTGCTCACCTTTCCTCAATTCCCATGCATCAATGTCTGTCTTATTGAAATACGTGACCCAACGGGCATCAAACTCTTCATCTGTCTCCACTTTTCCATGAGAGTAACACCTTGAGGCCAAAGGAGCTACAAGGTGACAAATAAACCAGATTACACATCTGATATAGTCTAGAATCAGAATCAGAATGAGGTTTAATAGCTATGCAAGGTTTACAAACATAGAATTTACTGGGGCAGAAATTAGCAAACATAGAACATATATGCGACATAATAATAAAACATAATAATTAATACAATGTAAAAATACACAATTTTAATACAAATAACATAAATCTACAGCCAGATTATGTCTGCAGTCACGACTGGATAATAAACTTTGCTGTGCCCTCAAGGTTGTTGAAGCCAGGTTTCTCTTTGTCACTGAGCACTTCCATGACCCATGATCGAAACTACTCACAATACAAGTAGTACTAATATATTTTACACGAAACAATATTGCTTTGTTTATGTATATTTTCCTGATCAACTTCTATTTAACTGTATATAACTGTAGTTAATAGCTTAGGTGTATTTAAAAAGTACATTTCAACTGCAGATGAACAATTTAGCTTTATAATAACTGTTAACTACTGTACTAACCATCATATTGTTCTTAGCTACCTGCAAGAAAGAAAAATCTGAATTTCAGCAGCGTGAGAATGACAACTATGTTACATTGTATGTATTGAACTATGTGGATATTAGCTCCTTAGCTTTTTATAGCCAGAATGCTAGCATATTAGCACTAGCGGGTCATTGCAAGGACACTGTTGGTCAATCATTTCTTTATAGCAGCTAAGACACACTTGTCTACACCAACAGACTTATTTCCAGCACACAACAAGTCTAATATAATTGTTATCCGGCACTACAGATATTTAAATGTAATAAATATAAGATCAAAGCGCTAGTAAGATAGCTTGTTCTATCTTAGTGCTAATAAACTAGGATTTCCTCAAATCCTCACCAGTTTCCGCTCAAACCTGAACCTACTCCAACGAACTTTTTTAACAACAAGTAATAAAAAATAATTTAAAAAAACACACACCTTGATACACGAGCGGTGCACGTGTTAAACTCCGGGCACCAGAGACCGAGAATCGGACGGCGGCTCTGAACATGATGCGGGACAAGCAGGTACTAGCGGCCGGCTAGCTTGATGCTAGCTTGATGCTAACACAGGATGTTGGATTGCCGCTTGCGTAGACTTTGCGCATGCGCAATATTGTGGTTATAAAATCTGTATATTTAATTCAAATTGTGTCACTTGGTACTAGTATATGAAGGTTGATTGTTAGACTGGGTTTATTAATAATGATAAAGTAGGATCATATTATGTGAATAGAATAGACAAATTACACAACCGAGTAGTCAACACAGAATACAAAAATGAATTCCATAAACACATTTATTTAGGTGACTGAAATTAGAACATAAAAGAACACAGAATTAGGATTATGCCAAAATATCTATGCAATTCCTCTTCAAATTGATTCACACTGAGAAAGTTTGAGGTAAGTGGTCTTCCAGACAGACTCTTTTTGACACATGCTGCAAACAGGGACTGTAAGGGGTCATCCTTATTGCAACTGAAGAGCCCTCTCTTTCCCTGTTGTCTAAAAGTGCACTGGGTATCTGAGGCTCCTGATACCCATTCTCATGGGGATCCATTGGATCTTTTGAAAGTAGTATGCTGATGGCTGGGACAGTCTTTTGGACTATCCTCCTTGGCCCACCATGTTCCACGTCTTCCCACACTTCCGCTACCGTTTTAAAGTAGACCCTAGTCAGCTGGTGTAATCCCCCTAGTTTACGTTTCAGGATCTCAGCGCAGGTAATCGTCTTGGTAACTCCCATCCCTGACCCGGTGAAAACCACCTGTCTAAGTCCCACGCGACCTGCATCTCCTCCGTCTCCCTGCATGCGAGATGTGGCAAATCCCAAGAGGTTCCGGATCTTGCTTCCCTCTTTCACCCGCATCTCGAGCACTCCTTGAGCTCGTCCGTGGAACGGGCAGGGACTGGGTTCATCGGTGACCCTGACTCTTCTGAAGCCTCTCTGGTGCTGTTGAGCGACAGAGGAGCAGAATTGGAGCGCTGGGGTTGACGGGGCAAACTGAAGGACTTCTACATTGGTCATTTTGCTTGTAGAAGTGCATGAGACAGTGTTGATGTCTCCTCTCATAGGTAGAGACATGTTTATAAAAGATCAGAAGTCCTAGATGCATCAACAAGCTCAACTGTTGTCCTGTAATTGTGATTTACGCTTTGGGATCCAAGGTATGTCCCACAATTCTTTTTAAATATAGGAGTTCCTGTCCTCTGGATGAAGTATAAAGTCCTCACTTGATCCCTGAAAATATCTTCCTGGTGTGCACATGCATCTGCTTTTTAATCCGTTTTTCAAAAAATCCACTTTGTGCCTTTTCAGTTTTGGTTGGGATCTTCTTTTGAGTCCCTTCAATGGCAGAGAAGGAAAGAAGTCCCTCAGCCTGATGAATGTGGGAAACATCTGCTACCAACCAAACACATGAGGTTCAAAGTTAGCCAAGTACAATGAGTGAAAATTCTCTTAAAGGCACAAACATTGCACTTTGATTCAAATGTCCGTTAGCACACTGTGAGAACAATGCATGTGTGTGGATGTCTGTGTACTTGTCTGATTTATGCACACACGTTTGTGTATACGTGACCCAAAATCTTTGGCTTGTTTTAAACTACCGTCCCTTAGGGACAGCATATTTGTACTAAATGTGAAAGGTGTTAACTGGCTGACATTGCATGTCCTGTGAAGCGGAAATGCAGCATTAGAACAGTGCACTGATTCCATCTGAGGCTCACAGCTGCCTCAGTGACATCTGTACTCCTTTCCTGATTTTTATCAACATATTTGAAGCATTCATTGTTACATTTAAACCTGTATGTATTCATCCAGACACACAATACATGTTTAATTCATGAAGCAAAAACACCAATGAGTAGGAAATTATATGAAATAATATAAATATGAAGACTTGGAAGTCTATGACCCCCCCCCTCGTGGATACTGACCACACTTCACTGTACCATGTCATAGAGGAGAACTCTGTGCGAGTCACGTACAACATGTGCGCCAGTTGGAGAATGTCTGTGGTAAATATTGCCCCCATGTGGCAGAGAACAGGAAGGATTTAGCTGAAGTATTCTAGAGATAGTGAGTAGACCACTAAATATGTGGATGTTTCATTCATTGAATGAAAACACTGGGTCCTGCCAAACTTTAATAAAAAAAGGATAAGAAATTTTCATAACAAAACATCTTAAGAACACCGGACATAATTAGTGATACCAACAGCGATTACTCTTAAAACAAATGCTGTAAAAACTGCGAAACATGTTAAAGGCAAGTCAAATTAATCAAACTCTGTGGCAATTCCATGTACACAAAAAATATATAAGAGATTATGTCAATTTCCTGGAGATCCATAGGGGTTCACATGTTCACCATTCTTAATGCATGAGTTGCAATGTAACTCATTGATTTATCATTTGATTTTGTAACTCACTCATTCTGTAAATTAACTCATAGCCCATAGTTCAGGCTAAGCTTCTCTCCTGGAAATGTAAAAAGTATGTCATCAGTGATGCACCATTGAGAGACCAGGATAATGTCAGGTTATCAAATCTCCACTCTGTCCGAAAACCCGGACTCCAATAAAGAGCCAGACAGTTTCTCAGAATATTACAGAATGCATATCTACATGAGATCATCCGTTTATGTGTCTTGCTTGAATTAAACTTTCCAAACATCTATTTTCAAAAGGATATCACGCAGGAAAAAAAGTTAACTACTCTACACAATTGAGCACATGTAAAATGGTTGCAAATTGTTCTCCTTTGTATAAAGAAAGTCCAATGTGTGAGCATAATGAATAAGGACCTTTTGTTCAGGGTGAATTGCAATGGGAAATCTAGCCACAGATGATGAAAAAATTCTAAATTCAGCCAATTCTTAAAGGCTAGATATCATCAAAAGCACTGTGGTCTCTGATATTTGTAAGTATCCCCCATTCCCCTCAAAGGCTGTTTGTCCCGGTCACTTGTAAAATCTCCTTTTGGATCTCAACATCCTGGGTGTTGATGTTAGCATCTCCCACTTGGCCATTCTCGTACCTGTCAGAGAAATATGTTGTTCAGAGGGGTCAGAGTCAGGGATAGGCTGAGACCAATGTCCAGTGTTGACTTAATAACTACAGTGAACTTAACTACATAGGTTTAGCCTGTGTTCACTGCTATATTGTACTTACACAAAAAAGAAGCGTGTGCAGACATGGTCTGGTGTGGGGCACACCCAGATGTTTCCATGTCTTAGGAGGACTTTTGATGTTATGACTGAGGTAAGACAAATCCACAAAATTAATAGTTAAAAGCTACTCAGCTCTGTCATCTGATGTTAACGTCTAGCATAAAACAGTTTGTTTACCTTCACAAAGTGCTATGCAGTTTAAATTTCTGCTCTGGAGAAATCTGGTCTGTCCTGAACATTCCTGAGAGAACAAAGGGGAAATAATGACCATTCAAAATAACCGTGAGATTAGACAAAAACTGTATTTGTTTGAAGTATGTGGAAGTGCAACACCGTACCTGTTCTACTGTGTTCAGACGATTACAGTGTTTGATCAGTTCTTCCTTGGAGGGAACCTGGTGTTGACCTTTACCCATCCCTGATTATTCAACAAAAACATCATGTTGCAGGGATAGATCAGTTTGACACAAGGGATGAGGATGGATGAACAGAACTAACATTGTATTGGTTGAAACCTGAACAGGGACTTTTTGGGGGGGGGGTTTCATTACCTGAATATCCAAAAGATATGCTTGAAATAGGACTCAGGTAGATTCCCTTCCCATACGCAGCTCCATGTAGCTTTGATGATGTAGAGCAGAGTGACGTTTACTAATGGTTATTTTCAGAAACTGTTCCCAAGTTATTCTCAACAATAACTTTATTAAATTTGCCCTGTGCTGTTTTATGAATTGCAACAAACCTGCAGCTTTGTGTAGGAGGCGTTAACCAGTCCATTTCTGAGGATAGAGTGCCAGTTTTCTATGTGTGAACCACTGAGGAAACAAATCAAGACAATGAGCATGAAAATCGAGAAGTGTGTGTGTGTGTGTGTCTGTGTGTGTGCATGTGTGTTTGCGTGGGTGTGTAACTCACTGAAAGGCAAATGTACTGCCATAGAGCTTCCTGGCTGCTTGGAAAATAGCCTCTTTGGCAGGTGGGCTGCTGATCAGCAGGAACTGATGGGGTGTGTGCATGAACTTCAGCTGCTGTTGGACAACAGAGAGGACAGGGATGGTCGTTAGTTACTGTTACACAAAAATGAGGGACACAGGGAGAGACAAGTTTGACTAGAGGGGCATGGATCAAAGTCAGGTCAAATAGCTCTTTTAGAGGACCCAAGTTACTGGACCTAAGCGCTAGCAGTTAACCCACAATCACAAACTATGGACTAGTCACAGAAACAGCTGTATTGTCATACCCTGTCTAGTGGCAGCTTGACAATATGGGATCTGTTGCTTGATATAATCCTGGCATCAAACATACAAAACAGACAGGTCAGAGAGTGTGGGCTCTTAGTGTGAAATGCTAATGGGTGTGTATTTAGTTGCTGTCTTACCACTGCAGTAAGGGATGAGCAAGTGGATCTGTTTTGTCCATCTGTTTCTTGATTTCAGAATAGGGACCCTGGAATTCGACAGTCAAAACTCAATGTTAATCATAGTTTTATATTGATAGACAATATGGGCAGGAATGGGCAGCTTGAAATGTTTACGGTAGTCACCTGGGTCATCTTCCTGATGTACATGACGCTGTCCAAGGCCTTTTGCAACCTTTCATAACTCTTCCTCTGCAACAGAAATGGTGCTTTCTTTAAATGACGTTTTTGAGGGATTTGAAAACAGTTCAGTCCAAACTCAAACGCACACATTTCCTCTGTACCTTGGGACTGAAAGCCAGAGTCTTAGGGTTGCCGGGATCAACCACAGAGGGGTACGGTTCGAAAATGATGCTCTTGCGCGAGGACTCGAGTGCTGCCCTGCACATGGCCACTAGCAGGTCCACCACCTCTGCTCCTGTGGCTACCTCCTCTGCAGCGCCTGACATCACTCCCAGAGTATAGAAGGAAAACACACACAGCTCCCTGGTGCAGACGGCTGGCTGTGGACATGGAACCAGGAGAAGACCCAGGTTCAGATCCGGTGTCATTTTCCAACAAGTTAAAATTTGCACTTGCATTGTTGCTCACACGCATTGTGTTCCTGGATTTGTGTACCTTTAACATGGAGCCATTCTGAAAGACGTGTCGCTCATCACAGACCACACAGTATTCATTCAGTGTGGGGATCCTCTGCTCTGCATACTTCATTATCTATGTACAGAAGAGATAGATAGAGTGGAATATAACTGGATGCCTACTATGAATGTAAACCCCATAACAACTTCTCAATACTACTGGTATTTAGGCCGCAGGAATCAAACTGGTTTAGTACGGTGGCACGGATATAACCTTCGATGCTGTGCATTGCCTTCATAGCATGACGGTACCATTTTTAGATTTGTTTTTCCTTTGTTGCCTAGTTTGGTAGTAAAGCGCCCTTTCTAGGTTTCTAGTAAAACATACTGAAATGAAACTTTACCTGAACTAAGAAGCCATGCTGCAATGTTGGGGTGTTCTTGCAGTGTTGAATATCTTGAGATGAGAATAGAAGCTCAAACAGCTGTTTGGTACTGATCTGGGCTGGGGACTTAACTGCAGACACCACCACTCTCTGTAGAGAAAAACAAGACATACGTAATGAATAGGTTTTTAACAGCTACTCGGGAATGTGTCGACTGAACAATCAGGTATCATTTAAGATGATGACCGAATTGATCTTGTCTGGTGTTGAGTGTGAGAATGCAGTGTAGGCTGGGCTTCACCTTTCCATTGGGTGTGTAAGTAAAGAGCTCTCCATTGGGATTCTTGATTGTGTAGGATATTGTCCTACTCATCAGATGGTTCACTTTCAGGTCCGGCACCAGTAACTTGCCCTTCAGCGTGTGCTCCTGGGTACTGGACCTGGATCACAGTCATGAAACAGCCGTTACAACTCAAGACATCACTTGGGAGTCAGGTGGCTGAGTGGTTAGGGCATTGGGCTGGTGATGAGAAGGTTGCCAGTTTAATTCCTGGCTGAGGCAACATGACGTTGTGTCCTTGAGCAAGGCACTTTACCCTACTTGGGTCAGGGGGAACGTCCCTGTATGTGCTGTAAGTCACTCTGGATAAAAGCATCTGCTAAATGACTAAATGTAAATGTAAACTTAACCCACCTAGAAAGAATAGTTGAGAAGGGTATGTGTACTGCTAAGTAGTATACATGTATCTACTGTTAGGTAGTTGAGTAGGATACATGTGTGTAGTACTGTAGGTATGTGAGGCATGTATGTGTACTGGCAGGCAGTAGAGCAGGGTATATTGGCTTACCTGGACATAGGTGACCAAATGCTAAGTCTGGCACGGAACCTCTTGATAGTTCCTCCAGGTTTGAACCAGTTATGTCTCGTCTTCTGCTGGGTTGTGATGATGTCATTAGTGAGATGTTTCCACTGTTGCGATATGAACATGCCGAGGACCCTGCAGGAAAGGAACAACAAGTCAAATATTGTGGCCATCTTTCATATTGGACTCAACAGTGCATTCCTCTCCTATTGATCGGAGTCAGCTAAATAGTTTTGTATCGAATGCTCACTTTTGAAGTTGAAGGCCAAGACTGAAGCCATCTCTGTTAGAAGGCTGGAAAACCTCCACTGAAGGTGCTGTGTGTGCAATAGATTAGTTTGGATGTATTTGAGTCACGTTAGAAAGAGCAGAAAAAAAGTGAAAGAAAGAGAGAGGGAGAGGGACGGAGAGAGAGATTTTGCTCACCAGGACCATCAAGGTAGTGGGACAGAGAGAAGCGTAGACGAACAATAATCGGTTCTGTTGGATTGATCTTCCAGGCCTTGGCGACCTGCCCCTGGAGAGACAGACTGTCAGCACTAAAACAAGACACAAAGGACACCTAGGGTATTAGACTTATCTACCACGTCATGGTAAAGGAACAGTCTTCCTTTACTTACTTCCAGGAAGCTCACATTGACTTGCAAGTCCACATCCACATCATCAATCGGCCCATACTCTCTGGAGGGAAAGAGAAAAAACATCACATCAGAATCACCAAAAACGTAATTTCAAAATGAAAACCACCCAGAGATGTGTGACGTTCCTGTGAGGCTAGTTCAATCGAGTGACGGGTCATCACGTACCTGACGGAGACTGCTGTGTCAGAGTAAAGAGCTCTGACTGCCTCTAGGTCAGTGTCTAACTGGGGGTGACGGTACAAGTCGGCATCACAGCTCTCCTACAGAAACACAAACACCATCAAACGAACGGCCCAAACCAGTCCACCACATGTTACCAGGGAGGTGCATCTATAAATATATCCTCTCAGCAGTTAATGATGAAAGATGGCTTTACATGAGATGATGTGCCATTATTAGACCTTTCCTAGGGTTAGTTGTCTGCTACGCGTGCTGCACTGGATGCTGGTGTGTGAGTATGTGTCACTCACAGGAAGCTTTGCTTTGAATTGACTTAAGAGGCAATAGGATCAGCTAGTGTGTCTAGCACAGGCCATATGTTAGCCATGTCTAGCTCCCCCACAAAGCAACACTAATACCTTACACAATAGGTGGACAAGTTAGTCTCACTGAATGGCACTGTTTAAATTCAACATGGAATTGTGGGTAAGTAAGCATACAGTGTGTAAAAGTGATGTTAGGATTTAACGTGAAGTTCCAACACTTCAACTAAAATATATATTTTTTACTTGGATTCCATATTGGAACTCCTCCGGGTCACTGTCTTCATCTGATTGGCTGTCTGTCCAGTCCTGGCACTCGGTATCCTGTTGTTAGTGAAATGGAAAAAGATTGGTCCACTAAATCTCTCATGTCCTCTGCTTATACTCACTCAACCTTCCCGTTTGTTTGCCCAAATAATGCAATGTCTTTGTCAATAGGTCACTGCTGTTGCTGAAACAGTGATAGTTCTCTTGACTTTTAAAAACTTCCTGGCATGAGAAAAATGGCAATTCTATAGGGAGACCTAGTTGTCCATGCCAAGATGAACAGTATTTATTTACATGACTTCAAATCAGTCAGTTCAGTCAAAAGAAATTATGTAATAGAGGAGACATTATTCTAAATGATTCAGAGGGAAGATTTGGGTTTGGGTGAAGGTCGAAGAAAACTCAATATTGTGGAATTTGAAACTCACCATTTGCTCAGTTCATTGGCACCTCTTCAACAAGTGTCAACGGTCTATACCAGCCATTCCAGTTATGATTGACGTCATAAAATAACAGGCTATGGTGATCAAGATAAATGACCTTAACCACTTTAGCTGCTCCCATGATGATTTCATCTGCAACAAAAATGTCAGAAGAAATTTATTTATTCTCGTCTTCAGATGGTTAGTTTATTTCTGGTCTCCTCTGGACACTGGACTGGCCTCCTTGGACATCTGTTCTCATCTCGCAGGAATAAGTTCCCATTTAACATCCTTACCTTTTAAAGATGACAACTTGTATATCTCAAATCTGTCTTAAGCTGAGACATGAGAACAGAAAAGTGCCCCCAAAAACAACAAAAAATAAGAAAAGCTGTTAAAGATGATGCAGTAAAAAATAATGCACTAATATGTAGGTATCCCGTACACCCCTGTATCTCCAGAGTGTCTTGGAGGGTGTTTCACTGTTTGTCTGTGTGTACGTCTGCTTGTAGCTCTTGGCTCTCACCCTGCACCAACTAGTTTTGCTGAACCACACAGGACAGCCACACATGCTCAGTCCTGAGCTTCAGGGTCACATGACTATCTCCAGGTAGCACTGAGGCAGATCACCTGACCCAGATCCACACAAAGCCACAGTCTTGAAAATGATTGGATGGTTCTCACAAACCACTATCTCTCCAAACTGCCAGTTTGATGCGTGTACCAGAACTAATAATTTGCTTGGTTGGCGATACCAATAAAGCAAAATGACTTGGATGTTTCTCACAATGTACTACTTTATGAGGTTGTTTATACGTATATATACAGCTCTGCAAGCCAGCTCTGTTTTCCAACCTCCATGTGCAGCATGCAGAGACAGGGGGAGGGGCCACCTGGAGGGAGAGCGAGGGTCATACTGAGACAGATGCCACCTCCAGGCTCAAGCTTGTTAAACATGATTAGTATCATACCGCTCTAATCTGAAAGGGATGGGCTTGTGACAAGGAGGCACCAAACCATAAAGAACTATTATTAGCACATAGGATTAGCAACTGTAGACTGTGTACTAGATTCAACATACATGTTTCTCACAAAGACTATATAACTTCTAAAACAGAATTTTCTTTTTGTTTGAGAGTTTATAAAAAAAATCAAATTCATATTTGGGATCAGATACCAGCCTGAATTATCCCTGTCAGACACAGTCTGACCTTAATCAGCAGTTACCCCTGTTGGCTGTCACCTGCTGCTATCCAGTCTGGTCAGATTAGACATGTTCTACTGGCACAAATCGATCCAGGCTGGCTGCACTCTTTTCTCAAGTGTCTACCTTCTGTGTAATCCATTTAGTCTGGAGATGATGAGTGTTGATTACACTTACTAGTCTTTCTAATCAATGACAGGGTTTTCTACGTCCCTTGTTAATACTGTACGCTATCACTGTGTATGTCATCAAGGATCAAATGAGAACTGAATACAGTCCAAACCAAACTATATTTAGAGATATTTTAAGAGTGAGGTTGCATTGCCAAGTGCAAACTGTAAAAGAGCTGTGCTAAAGACTGCTAAACTTAGCAGTCACTGATGAGTTTCTGTCAGTCAAAAAAAACTAAATATGGACTTTTATTATCCATTATCCATTTTATCTGTCCAGCACATGCTCAGTGTTACATTTAGATGTAGTCATTTAGCAGATGCTGTTATCCAGAGTGAATTACATCAAGTACAGTCTAGATTCCCATATTCCCAGAAAATGCCTAATCTGAAAGTAAGCAAAACATGCAATGAAGATCTTCATTGTTTAAGTTAACCAGCTGCTGTCGGAGAATGTTAACCTCTGTGCTCAACTCTGCAAATATTAGTTTTGTCTGAAGATGATATTCAGGCTTCTACACTTCTCAGCTTTCATCTCTGGTAAACTGTGCTTCAGTAAAATGTGGATAAAAAAAAAGCTGATGAGCATTGTTGTGCGAGGCAAAAAGGAATAAATGAGGTAGTACATGCAGAAGCATTGACAAAATGGCAACAAAAGTTGAGCTTCACAAAACACAATCAACAACCTGCTTACCAAGCAAACTATAATGGTCCAAATCTAACTAGTTTGGACATTACTGTTTCCACATTATTTATCTTACAAATTTTTAATTATTCTTTTTTTAGCTGGGTCTGAAAGTTTGCAGAGATCATAGAAAAGGCCCCTCAGGGAGATAGGATCAAACAGTTATGGTTCACACTTAAAAAAAAAAAAAGTAAAAACCGTTTAAGGCTGAATGGTTTGACCTGACCTGCATATATTCAATATACACTAGCGATGCATGTTATCATATGACTAAGAGAGGCCCAACCTTGGGCATGAGGCTCCAGCTAGTGGTCAGTTGTCGTGTGGATCATAGTCACCATGAGAGGAATGGGAGCAGATGTAAATCTATCCACTGGCACAGAATGTTCTTGTCATGTTACACATCATGCCATGTGGAATCCTGTAACAGTCCATCTGTGGTAGCTAAGGGACTCAATTCTTAAAATATACCTGCTGCTGAACTAGACAACCATATATGTAATAAACCATATGCTCATCATACGTAGTGACCATGAACCATGAACCATGAACAGTGACCATGATTAGTATTTCAGACTGCAACCAGACATACGTTTACATCTTCTGATATTTAACCCTAGATCTAACCCTAAACCATTCTGTCTTCTGATTGGCCAGATGCTCTCTACTCTGCCCTGCAACCCCTTGAATGTGCATTTATAGCAAGAAAACATGACTGACATGACTGACTGAATGAAGAAAATGCAAAATTCAACGGGAGTGGCTTCGTTGCCTTGAAATGTTGCATGTTGCACGGAAAGACTATTTTGCAGGATCCCTGATTTACCACACATTGTCGTGTGTTTCTGCTCCTCCGGGTCATTAATGACTGATTATGTCTTTAGAGGTTAGATGAGATCCTTTGGAAGACGCTCATGTGCATGCACTCAAAATGATACAACATACAATAATTGAAATACATGGGTACAGCCATATTTTATGATTAAACAATCCCTGGATTACATTAGTATAATGAAAAATAGGTAAATAACCTGCATGCACAGTATTTGTCCACCATACTGTAGTCTACTGTACAATTCTATATTTGGCACTACATTATAAGAGGCTACTGTACAGTATGAGCCTGGAAGAAATGTGCATCTGTGCATTTCACCTAACCCCCCACCCAAAAGGTCGGGCTGTACAGTACGGCACGATCCAGTTACAGCCACAAAAATGGAGACAATAGGCAATCTTTGTACAAAATAGTAGTAACCAAGTCATGTTCTTATAACGAAAACTTTTTTATGAATACATATGTTTTGTTTTTTAAAGAAATAGAAGAAAAAAATTGAAAATGAAAATAATTTAAAAGTATAAAGATCCAAGGCTATAACATGCTTGTTGTGTTATTCTAGTTTCCTGTTCATGAAAAAGATTTGTTTTCAACGTCAGGGCTCATATTTAAGTACCACGAAGAGCCAATGGTATTGGTCTTAGAGCGTGCCGTAGAACGCCCGCAAATACACTGTAACATTCCACCATTTATATTATATTTCAGACTGTAATACCCATATTTATCATATAAATAAGTTAATCCATCTAGTTAAGTATAAATGTTTTGTATAAATATGAACATTTCATCAATTTATTTGACCAATTGAACATTTTGCATCTGAATAACCGTGATGCACTACTTACTCCAACCTCGTTGGAGGGATACACAGGGAGTGGGCAAAAAAGTAGTACCGGTCAGTTGGGAGATTAATTTCGCCCGTGCACAGTGGGAGGGTGCATTGGTCCCTGCAAAGTTCACCCAGAAGGTGAGTCTCAGCATCTTAACACAACTTCTTCACAACAACTTTTCTGTTGGAATTAGCAATCTTTACAAAATACAGGAATCATATTGATCCATGTGATATGGATAGAAACGATTTAATAATGGGTCTCTGTAGGTAATAGATGAAGTTAAAACAAACGTATAAAACAAAGCATTGGGTGCAAGTTGTTGCATTATATTAATATTGAAATCAATGCTTAGGATTCAGATGTCAACACTAATGTTTTGTGTACAATATGTCACCAGGACATTATTAGGTTAATATGCATATTGTTTCCGAATTTAATATTTCGGATTTAATCGAATTTAATATTTTGTGTACGATTTTCATCGTTTTTAAAAGAAGAAAAAAAACCTTGATTAATCATGGAATATGCACTTTAAGGTATCTGCTGTATTTATTATATTAACTACACAATTTAAATCTCAGATATTGCTGCAGGACAAAAACCTTTAAGTTGAGGAGCCTTACAGTTGAAAGTGCAATTTAACTGCTGTGCAAAGCTTCTGAACCCACATTCTTTTCCAAGAGCTGCCATGAATTCATTATAATAAAATGTGTTCCATAAGATGGACAAAGGGACAGCATGCATACTGCAAACTAGATAATGAATGACAAGTGGAGATGTTATCAGGACGCAGTCTGGATGTGTCAGGTGCATGCTGAGAAAAAACTGCTCCAATGTTTAAAGTTGGCACAGTGTCAGACCAAATGGTAAGCTCTGTCTTTCTACATAACATAGGCTATGCAGTTGGGTATGCTAAATCAAGACCAAGGAGACAACCCTCATTTGTCATGTAGTGGACCTGTCAGAAACTTGTTTTGATCAGCAATTTGATGGCAATTTGGCATAACATTTTAAAGGCTAATTTAGTTGGGCTCACACTTCACACACACCCTCAAGACTACTCAGGTGCGTGTGCAAAATACTATAGTTTTCCACTTGATGTGTTTAGCTCCACGAACACCTGGCTATAGTGAGCTGCCTCTGAAGGATGCCTCTGCATGTCTTCTCTTTTGGGAATGTGGGGGTGTGTCAGAGTGCGTGTGTGCAGTCATGCATTCAAACACATTTTTGTTGCAGTGGGCTTGTACTGGGCTCCGGGTATAGCTCTTAATGCTGACTGGAAAAAACCTAAGCATCCATGACTGGGATTCCTAACGTTACTAGACTCAAACACCTATTATTAGAAACAGTTGTGTTTAGCTTGACTTTTTGCTCATGAGATTTCAGCTTCACTTTTGTTTTCTCATGCATATACTAAACATTTATTCAGGCATGAAAGAGTTCATTTGGCCCTAGTAACTGACCGATTCAAATCTTCCCCCTGTTTCCTACAGGACTTGAACAGCAGACACTGATCCAATCATGTCCCAAGGAAAGACTAAGGATATGGGCTCTGCCTTCATCCAGACCCAGCAGCTGCATGCTGCCATGGCTGACACCTTCCTGGAGCACATGTGTCTGCTGGACATTGACTCAACCCCAACTGTGTCTCGCAACACCGGCATCATCTGCACCATCGGTCAGCCAATCCAAAACCTTCCTGTATCCCATCACTTTACCTTTTAATAAAACGTAATCTTAACACTGGGTCTAGACTGACGAATCCCATTATGTCATATGTCAAGTAATTTAAAGTTGTATGTTTGTGTAGGACCGGCCTCAAGGTCTGTGGATATGCTGAAGGAGATGATCAAGGCTGGGATGAACATTGCAAGAATGAACTTCTCTCACGGAACTCATGAGGTCAGTCTGAATCAGTGGCACAAATCATCACATTCAAACTTAATATCTAGATACTTCATGGCTTGCCAAGCCACTTAAAAGAATCTTTGGCAAGGGTTTTAAAATGTAAAGTTACTGCTACCACACTCAGACACGTCCTCTTTGAATGTCATTATTTGTAAGTTGATATGAGCTCACTTACAGTCCCACCTGCTTCTTGGCATTAGCTGTCCTGTCTGAACTAAAAATGGCTGACCACTCCTTTAAAGACTTGGTTCATTTAATGAACACCATGTAAAGTGTCGTTGAGGATATAGTCAGAACCAGAACCATTTTGTTGCTGCTCGAGTACTGAACCCACCCATGTGAGGAGGTGTGAATCCATAGTTTCCTGTGATATATTTACATGTAGAAAACATGGCAGTCTATATGTCTCAAAGGGTCAAAGTTTAGCAACATGCTGTCACACTTGGCATAGGGTCAGAATAAGCAAGACAAATGTTTTTTTTGTTGCTTTGAATTTCTTTAGAATACCGGTTGAAAGACAGGTAAGACATGAGAGCCTGTCTGTCTGGTGCAAAGTACTTTGAAGTATGTGTCATTGTGCTCTTTATATAACAGATAAGGCATTAGGTTGTGACTAGTAGGGCTGCTTATTTATAGCATGTTGGAAATTGATACTGGGATGGGTAATCATAGGCATGGGAGACGTGCAGTCATAAGTTATACTTAATATATACCACATATTTACCACCTCATAAGGCTTTGCAGCACCAGGTGCATCTGTTGCCAAGAGAGTTTTTTACTGTTTGTTATGTAACCAACACAGTTGCTGTTTTCATTATCTGATTTGTAACAATTACAGGTAACCTCCAAAAATTGTTTTTTCTAAACAGTATCATGCTGAAACCATCAAAAACGTCCGTGAAGCCACCGAGAGCTTTGTGCCTGGAACCGTTGAGTACAGACCAGTTTCTATTGCCCTGGACACCAGGGGACCTGAAATCAGAACTGGACTCATCAAAGGCGTGAGTACACCATTAATACCGTCCATCTCATATGATAACCTGATCCTCTACATATGTCCAGTGATGTTGTAGATCTCAGATCAGTGGTTTATTATTTTTGTGTAGAGCGACACCGCTGAGGTGGAGTTGAAGAAGGGCGGCAAAATCAAGCTCACCCTGAACGACCAGTTCAAGGACAACTGCGATGAGAACAACTTGTGGATCGACTACAAGAATATCACCAAGGTTGTGCAGGTTGGAGGATTCGTCTACATTGATAATGGTCTCATTGGCCTCAAGGTGCTGGAAGTTGGTAAGTGTCGCAGCGCACCTTCGCAACCTGTGACCGCATCCTTTTAAACCTTCTACTTTCAGGTAGGTTGACCCACTGGCTCTATCTCCTTGCTTGGTTCCATAGGTGGCGACTTCCTAGCATGTGAGATTCAGAACGGAGGCAGGCTTGGCAGCAAGAAGGGAGTGAACCTCCCCGGGGCGACTGTGGATCTGCCCGCCATGTCTGAGAAGGACATCGCGGACCTGCAGTTCGGCGTGGAGCAGGGCGTCGATATGGTCTTTGCTTCTTTCATCCGCAAGGCAGCTGATGTGCACGCTGTCAGGAAAGTGCTTGGTGAGAAGGGCAAGGACATCAAGATCATCAGCAAGGTGGAGAACCATGAGGGAGTGCGCAAGTGAGTGCCATCTGTTAGCGCGGGTCACTTTTCATCATCTTGTTCTGTTCTCTTTTTTTCTTCGTTTTATGGTTTCTTAAAATAACGTTAACGAAGTAATCCCACTGCTTCTCGATAGGTTCGATGAGATTCTGGAGGCTAGCGATGGTATCATGGTTGCCCGTGGCAACCTGGGTATTGAGATCCCAACAGAGAAGGTCTTCCTGGCCCAGAAGATGATGATTGGCCGCAGCAACAGGATGGGCAAGCCCATCACCTGTGCTGCACAGGTCTGTGACATCATCAGTGCGCCATAAAATAGAAAGTAATAGACTCTGTGAAACCCAATCAAAGTGATGTCTGAACTGAAGCCCTTATGTAAATGAACCCATGCTACTGATTGTGGTTCGGCAGATGCTGGAAAGCATGGTCAAGAAGCCCCGCCCCACCCGTGCCGAGGCTAGCGACGTGGCCAACGCCGTGATGGACGGTGCTGACTGCCTCATGCTGACCGGGGAGACCGCCAAGGGAGAGTACCCACTGGAGGCTGTCCGCATTCAGCACAGGGTGAGGCTCGGCCCCCAGCCTCAGAGCTGGATTGTTCACAGGCATTTGGAGCATGGATTCAGTGTGGTAGTGACCTGCTTGTACAGTGTCTTTGCCATGTAAAGTGTAATTACAAAGACTACGTGTCAAGTTACAACTAACGATTTCTCATCAAAATATTGATTAATAATATAGACATATAGTATGCACAGAAAAGGAACATACCAGCCTGTTGAATGTTTTTTGGGTGATTTTTGTGATTTCCGGCATAATATACTAACTTTTTTAAGACTGACTCTCACTCCACCCCAACCTTCTCCTCTACCTATAATCAACCCTCCTGCACCTGCCCCACTGCTCTGCATTGTGCTGTCGACCCATGTGTTTAGATTGTCCTAGCAGCATGTGTCTGAGGACCTGCACCCCAGCCTCTGGATGTCTTCTGGTAGTTACCATGGCTACTAGGGAGCTGCTGTTGTTTAGCTACAGGCCTCAGTGTACTCTCAGGTACAGTATACAGAGTCTGACCCCATCAGTCCTGCAGAATATGTTCTTCTGGTGATTTATTACCTCTAGTGTCTGTATGGGGCTTCATGCATAACTTTATTTGCCCTTTTGAACTGACCTTCATGGCAAAAATGTTGAGTGAGCGATTGGAATGTCACACGGGTCTGTTTCTCCATCTGGTCTGCACACGCTCAGATTGTCCGCGAGGCCGAGGCCGCCATGTTCCACAGGCAGATGTTTGAGGAGCTCCGCCGCACCTCTCACCTGACCCGTGACCCCACCGAGTCTGTCGCCATCGGAGCCGTCGAGGCTTCCTTCAAGTGCTGTGCCAGCGCTATCATCGTGCTCACCAAGTCTGGCAGGTGGGATCCGTACAGCGTTTCTCTCTCTCCCCACTTTAACCAGGGCCCACGCTCATGCCAAACCTGCCATCGTTTACTAGGGCTCAACCTCATACCAAACCTGGCACCTTTCATCAGGGTCCATCCAACATGTACACCCAACCTTTCAGTGGGAGTGGTCCCTGACATTTGCAGGGGTTAATTTTAACTCGTCATTCCTCTCTTTCCCCTTCAGAGACAATTGTCAGAGAGCAAGCATGCTTTTAAATCACTGCAGTCACGTTATGGTCAAATAAAAATTTCCCACAACATTTCCCACAATTCAATAACTCAGTAATTGTTATTGTTTTGTATTTGCTATCTGGTTTATCCCTCAGTGTGTATAACCCTCTGGTTGTTGTGTCAACAGATCTGCTCAGCTGCTGTCCAGGTACAGGCCCCGCGCCCCCATCATTGCTGTGACCCGCTGCGGTCAGACAGCCCGCCAGTCCCACTTGTACCGTGCTGTCTACCCTGTGCTGTACACCAAGCCCGCCAATGATGTCTGGGCAGAGGATGTCGACCTCCGTGTCAACTTTGCCATGGAGATGGGTAAGTGCTAAAACCCTTATTGTTGATTTTTTTTAATAGTATCGAGAACCGACACAGGCCCGCTATTAACGGACTTCTTCTTGCTTTTCAGGCAAGCACCGCATGTTCTTCAAGTCTGGTGATGTGGTCATTGTTGTGACCGGCTGGCGTCCAGGTTCTGGCTATACCAACACCATGCGTGTTGTGCTTGTGCCTTGAACACCAATAAAGAACATTACCAATCCCCCTCTCCTGTAACCCCACTCCCATAGAGGTCACTTGGCCTCTACACCCCCTCCACACTCGCCCCAAACAGAATCCACAGCCACTGGAAGCCAATAACAGGTTACTTCTCCAAAGGACGTTTGGCAGGGCCATTCAAACCAAGACAGTCACTTTCCACACTCCTTGATTCCAAAAACCTACAGGTGTTTCATCTCTCGTGTCATTCAGCCCAGAAGCTGCGCTCCTTTGACACATCGCTGCAAAATCGTCTGTCTTGTGTATTCATGCCCGACTTGAGTTTGCTGGGTGTGAGGAGTTAAGATTGTTATCATATATGCATGTCAGGACAACTCTGTCTGTTCATTTACTGGTACGTTCATCTGGAATATCAATGTAATGTAGAGTCAAACATGTGTCCTCCTGTATTGACGGATTGGGCTCGACTGACATGTTATATAGATATGGAACAATGTGCTAATCTAGGTTGTTAAATGATCTGGGATTCCATTCATTAAAGAGTTGAACACCTGACCCCAATTTTCTTTTGTTCTTTCATCATTTGAATGACTACATATATGTGTGTCTAAATTGGCTACAGCGAACAAATTATGCGTAATTCTCAAATTACACACTTTCTTGACTGAATTATAAAATTACAGTGGAGTAGTGCACCATCTAGTGTTACTCCGAGAAACTAAAGGCAAAACAATGAAATTCAAGGACATTCAAACAAGCCAAGAGGATACATGTTTTATTATTACAGTAAGTTAAAGGTGTTTGAATAGTATTAATAACTATTCCATTAAGCAAAAGAAGCTGGGAACAGAAATATATTAGAAGTATTTGTAGAATCGCCACAGTTATTTTTTGATATAGTGGGGAAGAATAGATGTACATGTGCATACCTGATCATTTTCTCTGAAAAACAGATAAAAAATCCAGTGTTTTGTTTTTTTTAATCAGTAAACAGTACAGTAGGGGGGGCGGGGGGAAGTGAGGACATTTAAACCTGGATTTCACCGACACAGACCAGTGCGTCCACACCTGTTCCGAGTTGCGGTAAATTGCTTCTTTTTATCTACTCTGCCCTCTCTCTATGGGGGCTGATGACCCTGCCAGGACAGGAACTCTGGGGGGTGACTGAGAGATGTGAGCTAACAGCACTAGGGGGGTCACTGTGAGGCACGGTCGGGGCTCGCGCAGGGCTCTGAAAGACAGGACTGTGGGCTGGTATGGCAAGCCGTTTTAACATTTATCAACTAAGTTTGACTATCCTGAATTAACATTGCGGATATCCACAACTTCTTTCTGGCTAGTCGTAATTACATGTTGAATAGTTGGATTTTTCATTCAAGATATCTGTAATGTAGTTGTGACTAGTCGAAACGACAGGTAGAGATATCTGTAATTCAGTTTTGACTAGGAGAAACTGAATTCCAGATATCTACAATTCAATTGCGGATATCCACAACTGGAATTACGGATATCTGCAACGTCATTGTAGATATCTGTGACGAATTACGGATATCTGCTGCGTCATTGTAGATATCTGTGACTAATTACGGATATCTGCTGCGTCATTGTAGATATCTGTGACTAATTACGGATATCTGCTGCGTCATTGTAGATATCTGTGACTAATTACGGATATCTGCTGCGTCATTGTAGATATCTGTGACTAATTACGGATATCTGCTGCGTCATTGTAGATATCTGTGACTCAATTACGGATATCTGCTGCGTCATTGTAGATATCTGTGACTCAATTACGGATATCTGCTGCGTCATTGTAGATATCTGTGACTCAATTACGGATATCTGCTGCGTCATTGTAGATATCTGTGACTCAATTACGGATATCTGCAGCGTCATTGTAGATATCTGTGACTGAATTACAGATATCTGCAATGCCATTGTAGATATCTGTAACTGAATTACAGATATCTGCAATGCCATTGTAGATATCTGTAACTCCAGTTTAAGATATCTACAATTTGATTCTGACTAGTCACAATTCCAGTTAAAGATATCTGTAATTCAGTTTGGAATTGTGACTAGTCAGAATTAAATTGTAGATATCTTAAACTGGAGTTACAGATATCTACAATTCAGTTGCAGATATCCGTAATTCCAGTTGTGGATATCCGCAATTGAATTGTAGATATCTGAAATGACGTAGCAGATATCCGTAATTCCAGTTGTGGATATCCGCAATTGAATTGTAGATATCTGAAATCACGTGCCCCATAGACATGAATGGCAAAAGTGACGTAGTTTCTCCTAGGAGAAATGACATTGCAGATATCCGTAATTCCAGTTGTGGATAGGAGGATTGTAGTTGCAGATATCTGAAATGACGTTGCAGATATCTGTAATTCCAGTTGTGGATAGGAGGATTGTAGTTGCAGATATCTGAAATGTTCTTTTTGACTAGGCGAAATTGAATTACAGATATCTGCGTCACATATCCAGTCTATTGAATTTATGTTAAAACGGCTTGCCATATGTCTTGTCTGTTTCATGTTTCATGTGTTCTTATTGCAATACTCTGTTCTTGTGAAAGGTTCAAAAAATTTGTATCTAACGAACAACTAAACTTTGTAGCCGTGCAGCGCCTTAGATCAGAAGTTTCCACCACACTTCCCCAAAAATCTCTTAAAAAAATCTCACTCCTCTTCATTGCCGGGGGTTTTCAGCACAAATTTTTTAGTCCTAAATTATATCATCATCGAAAACACAAAAAGAGCTGTGTTTTTTGAAACTCACAGATGGAGCACTTAATACTTCTCTTGCAGCTTAGAGTTGGTCCTGATCTCATCTGGTCTGCCAGATCAGGAAAATAAAATAACGCTCCATTTTATAAAATTGTATTTAGAAAATGCATGAGCATTTTTCAGGACAGACATATTGCGGTCCGCACCGGATATTTAATTTGCGGATAAGGACACACTATTTCTCTCTCTCTCCCCCTCTCTCTCCCCCTCTCTCTCTCTCTCTCTCTCTCTCTCTCTCTCTCTGTCCTCATTTTATTATGTTATCTTATCTATTTACTGTATCGTGCAAACACAGCAACTAGATACATTTTTTCTCTAATATTGGTGCTGCTATATTTAGGCTACATGTTGGCTTCATCAAATAGACATTTATGTTTTTCCAGTCTTCAGTGTGTTAAGTGGCATCTCTTCATGTAAAGCACACATAGTTGTTAACAATGAAAATTCTGTTAGATACAAAGGCAAGATGGCTCTGCTCCAACTAAATCCCAAAACGCTTTTAAGGCGATGATGTCTGCAATTTTCTCGTCACAGAAATTATCCATCCATCCATTATCTTCCGCTTATCCGGAGCCGGGTCGCGGGGGCAGCAGTCTGAGCAGGGAAGCCCAGACTTCCCTCACCGCACACACCTCCTCCAGCTCCTCCGGGGGGATCCCGAGGCGTTCCCAGGCCAGCTGAGGGACATAGTCCCTCCAGCGTGTCCTAGGTCTTCCCCGGGGCCGCCTCCTGGTGGGACATGCCTGGAACACCTCCCGAGGGAGGCGTCCAGGAGGCATCCGAAACAGATGCCCGAGCCACCTCAACTGGCTCCTCTCGACGTGGAGGAGTAGCGGTTCTACTCCGAGCTCCTCCCGTGTGACCGAGCTCCTCACCCTATCTCTAAGGATGTGCCCGGCCACCCTGCGGAGGAAACTCATTTTGACCGCTTGTATCCGCGATCTTGTCCTTTCGGTCATGACCCAAAGCTCATGACCATAGGTGAGAGTAGGAATGTAGATTGACCGGTAAATCGAGAGTTTTGCCTTGCGGCTCAGCTCATTCTTCACCACGACAGTCCGGTACAGAGACTGCATCACTGCAGACGCTGCACCGATCCTCTGTCAATCTCACGTTCCGTCCTTCCGTCACTCGTGAACGTAAGTCCCTGAACACTACAGCATTAAAACTGCTGTAATTAGTAATTGTAACTAGTAATTGCTCTGTGGCTTCAGTTGATCGGATTTGTTGGAGAGAATAGGGACGGTTTCCAACAGAATATCTGACTAGCAATCATTAGTATAGGCAGCCGCCGGTATTATGTAAAGGTGTGTCGCCAAAGCAATGTCCTCAAAACTGTCCTAACACCCTTTCCCGCACACACACATGCATACACACACGCACCTGATTCATCAGATAAATTCAGCTGTTGTCAGCAGTCTGCATGTAATCATGTTCACCACTCTGCCCCACAGGGACAGGCGATCCACCTCTAATGCTTTTTCCTGTTAAACTCCCTCCATATTCTCACCTCTTGCCTCTCATTCACATTCTTGGGGTTACTTTTCTTTTTGGATCCTACTTGCAGATTATATTTTTTTCTCTCCAGGTTTTATATATATTTGATGTTAGTAAATTTTTATATTGTTCTTAAACTTTGGCTTCCTACAAGTTTAATTTTTTGTTGTTTTATTTGTATTTTTATGGACGAGTGCAATGAGCAGATGCTGTCAGTGTTTTCCCTCCTAATCACTTACTTTCTCTTGGTACTGTCGTCGAGACGAGTCCAGGGATTGGATCAGGGCTGTGGCATGTCCTACAAACATGGCGAAGCAGGTGGCTCCCACGATCATGCTAAGAATGGTCAGCCACACATCAGCCATGCCCATAGGAGGGTACAGGCCGTACCCAATACACAGCATGTGGCTCATGGCTTTGAACAAGGCGTAGGAGTACTGCTGTCCCCAAGTGCCATTCTACAGGAGAGAGAGAGAGGAGTTTTGAGGGGGGTTACTGTCCTGTCCAAGTAGCTTTACTCAGCCAACCAAGGTGATATATTTTTCGGCTGTTCCTTGGTTTACTCACCACCATCTTGTTCTTGGTTACCCAGCAGTCTGATGGGAAGTCCTGCAGTTGGGAGATTAATTTCGCCCGTGCACAGAGGGAGGGTGCATTGGTCCCTGCAAAGTTCACCCAGAAGGTGAGTCTCAGCATCTTAACACAACTTCTTCACAACAACTTTTCTGTTGGAATTAGCAATCTTTACAAAATACAGGAATCCTATTGATCAATGTGATATTAATAGAAACGATTTAATAATGGGTCTCTGTAGGTAATAGGTATGCACAACCAATATAAAAACTGTTTTGAAAAATAGGTAAACAACCTGCATGCACAGTATTTGTCCACCATACTGTAGTCTACTGTACTATTCTATATTTGGCACTACATTATAGGAGGCTACTGTACAGTATGAGCCTGGAAGAAATGTGCATCTGTGCGTTTACTTTTTCTTCAAGTCACCTAACCCCCCACCCAAAAGGTCGGGCTGTACAGTACTGCACGATCCAGTTACAGCCACAAAAAAGGAGACAACAGGCAACAGACACATTTGGTAAAAAAAATGAAATAAAAATGAAATAGAAAATTTTTGAAAATTAAAATAATTTAAAAGTATAAAGAACCAAGGCTATAACATGCTTGTTGTGTTATTCTAGTCTCCTGTTCATGAAAAAGATTTGTTTTCAACGTTGGGGCTCATATTTAAGTATCACGAAGAGCCAATGGTATTGGTCTTAGAGGGGTTCTTAACCTTTTTGACCCTGAGGCCCAATTTTCTCAGGGCAGAGTGGCCCGGGGTCCAATAAATATTAACACTGTACTAGATGAATTGATCTCACTCATTTGTATTCAATAATAGATCAAATCCATGTACAGTTTACCATGCTAACAAGCTAAAACCTTAAGTAGTTAAGTTAAATAAATAATACAATGACATGATGAAATGTGATCACCACAAATATGTTTATTAAACTTTCATTAACTAGGTGCCGCTGTAGTAGCTTCGAGGGCTTCAAAACTTCATTAGATAGCGTCAGCCCACACTCCACACACTGGGCTCTCGGCTCTTCCTCACTATCCACGTTCACAAAACCATACGAAATGAAGTCGGGATTGTATTTTCGCACACATTTAGTCTTTTGGGGGTGTCCAGCACCACTTTTGTCTTCGTTTTTCCTCTTTAAAAACATCTCCATCACTAACTAGCTGAATGTCGATCTTCTTCTGTTATTCTGTGAGCTTGTTAAACTGACTAACGCATTACCGCCACCATGTGTTCGGAGGCTGCATTGTAACTGATCGTCTCGGATAACATAGCATAGTAGCTCTGGCGTCACCCAAATCCGCGCGTACACATTAATTAACATAGCGACTTACAAGCTCTCTCTTGTAAATCGCTTTGGATAAAGCGTCTGCTAAATTAATAAATATCTGGTGTATTCAGTTGATAACCTATGCAGTCCCACGGCCCAAGCGGCCCACAGGTGCAAAACTGAAAGTTTATTGCGGCCCTCTAGGTGGTGCTCGCGGCCCAAATATGGGCCGCGGCCCTATGGTTAAAAATCACTGTCTTAGAGCGTGCCGTAGAACGCCTGCAAATACTGTAACATTCCACCATTGATATTATATTTCAGACTGTAATACCCATATTTATCACATTAATAAGTTAATCCATCTAGTTAAGTATAATTGCTTAGTATAAATATAAACATTTCATCAATTTATTTGACCAATTGAACATTTAGCGTCTGAATAACTGTGATGCACTACTTACTTCAACCTCGTTGGAGGGATACACAGGGAGTGGGCAAAAAAGTAGTACCGGTCAGTTGGGAGATTAATTTCGCCCGTGCACAGTGGGAGGGTGCATTGGTCCCTGCGAAGTTCACCCAGAAGGTGAGTCTCAGCATCTTAACACAACTTCTTCGCAACAACTTTTCTGTTGGAATCCTATTGATCAATGTGATATTGATAGAAACGATTTAATTATGGGTCTCTGTAGGTAATACATGAAGTTAAAACAAACGTATAAAACAAAGGGTGCAAGTGGTTGCATTATATTAATATTGAAATCAGTGCTTAGGTGTACAATATGTCACCAGGAAATTATTAGGTTAATATGCATATTTTTTCCTAATTTAATTGCGGATGGCAGAAAATATTTTGTGCTATGATTTTCATCGTTTTTAAAAGTAAAAAAAAAAAACCCTTGGTTAATCATGGAATATGCACTTTACGGTATCTGCTGTATTTATTATATTAACTACACAATTTCAATCTCACATATTGCTGCAGGACCAAAACCTTTAAGTTGAGGAGCCTTCCAGTTAAAAGTGCAATTTAACTGCTGTGCAAAGCTTCTGAAACCAAATTCTTTTCAAGAGCTGCCATGAATTCATTATAATAAAATGTGTTCCATAAGATGGACAAAGGGACAGCATGCATACTGCAAACTAGATAATGAATGACAAGTGGAGATGTTATCAGGACGCAGTCTGGATGTGTCAGGTGCATGCTGAGAAAAAACTGCTCCAAATATATGTTTAAAGTTGGCACAGTGTCAGACCAAATGGTAAGCTCTGTCTTTCTACATAACATAGGCTATGCAGTTGGGTATGCTAAATCAAGACCAAGGAGACAACCCTCATTTGTCATGTAGTGGACCTGTCAGAAACTTGTTTTGATCAGCAATTTGATACCAATTTGGCATAACATTTCAAAGGCTAACTTAGTTGGGCTCACACTTCACACACACCCTCAAGACTACTCAGGTGCGTGTGCAAAATACTCTTAAAGTTTTCCACTTGATGTGTTTAGCCCCACGAACACCTGGCTATAGTGAGCTGCTTCTCAAGGATGCCTCTGCATGTCTTCTCTGTTGGGAATGTGGGGGTGTATCAGAGTGCGTGTGCGCAATCATGCATTCAAACACATTTTTGTTGCAGTGGGCTTGTACTGGGCTCCGGGTATAGCTCTTAATGCTGACTGGAAAAAACCTAAGCATCCATGACTGGGATTCCTAACGTTACTAGACTCAAACACCTATTATTAGAAACAGTTGTGTTTAGCTTGACTTTTTGCTCATGAAATTTCAGCTTCACTTTTGTTTTCTCATCCATATACTAAACATTTATTCAGGTCCAAAAATGTACAAAGCATGAAAGAGTTCATTTGGCCCTAGTAACTGACCGATTTTAAATCTACCTCTTCCCCTTCTGTTTCCTCCAGGACTTGAACAGCAGACACTGATCCAATCATGTCCCAAGGAAAGACTAAGGATATGGGCTCTGCCCTCATCCAGACCCAGCAGCTGCATGCTGCCATGGCTGACACCTTCCTGGAGCACATGTGTCTGCTGGACATTGACTCAACCCCAACTGTGTCTCGCAACACCGGCATCATATGCACCATCGGTCAGCCAGTCCAAAACCTTCCTGTATCCCATCACTTTACCTTTTAATAAAACGTAATCTTAACACTGGGTCTAGACTGACAAATCCCATTATATCATATGTCAAGTCATTTAAAGTTGTATGTTTGTGTAGGACCGGTCTCAAGGTCTGTGGATATGCTGAAGGAGATGATCAAGGCTGGGATGAACATTGCAAGAATGAACTTCTCTCACGGAACTCATGAGGTCAGTCTGAATCAGTGGCACAAATCATCACATTCAAACTTAATATCTAGATACTTCATGGCTTGCCAAGCCACTTAAAAGAATCTTTGGCAAGGGTTTTAAAATGTCAAGTTACTACTGCCACACACGTCCTCTTTGAATGTCATTATTTGTAAGTTGATATGAGCTCACTTACAGTCCCACCTGCTTCTTGACATTAGCTGTTCTGTCTGAACTAAAAATGGCTGACCCCTTCTTTAAAGACTTGGTTCATTGAATGAACACCATGTAAAGTGTCGTTGAGGATTAGATTAGATGAACCTTTATTTGTCCTCCAGGGGGTGGAAATTGCAGTTCACAACAGCAGCAGGGTAAAGTACAGCACACAGAGTTGCAGGGTAATATACAATAATGACAATAACATAACAATATCAATAGGCGGGCACGATAAAGTCCAATATAAAAAAATAAAAAAATAAGAAAATAAGTAAATAAGTAAGTTAAGTTGTCCAGTTAAGTAGTCCAGTCTAAAAAATAAGTAAGTTAAGTAGACATATAGACATATAGACGTTTATTGCACTTGAGGAGAATTACAGAATTACAGTATTGCAAAAGAAATAGGTAAGTTAAGTCGACATGTAGGCAGTTATTACACTTGAGGAGAATTACAGAATTAAAGTATTGTTAAAATAAGTAAGTTAAGTAGACATATAGACATATAGACAGTTATGGAGAATTACGGCATTACAGTATTGCAAAAAAAAGTAAGCCAGTTAAGTAGAAATATTGTACTTAATACAGAATATGAATATAACACGAGTATTGCGCGTGAGTGAGGTAAGTAATAAAAGTGAAAAAAGTTTAAAAAGCTGTAGTAGGATGTAGTCAGAACCAGAACCCTTTTGTTGCTGCTCGAGTACTGAACCCACCCATGTGAGGAGGTGTGAATCCATAGTTTCCTGTGATATATTTACATGTAGAAAACAGTGGCAGTCTATATGTCTCAAAGGGTCAAAGTTTAGCAACATGCTGTCACACTTGGCATAGGGTCAGAATAAGCAAGACAACCAGTTTTTTTTTGCTTTGAATTTCTTTAGAATACCGGTTGAAAGACAGGTAAGACATGAGAGCCTGTCTGTCTGGTGCAAAGTACTTTGAAGTATGTGTCATTGTGCTCTTTATATAACAGATAAGGCATTAGGTCGTGACCAGTAGGGCTGCTTATTTATAGCATGTTGGAAATGGATACTGGGATGGGTAATCATAGGCATGGGAGACGTGCAGTCATAGGTTATACTTAATATATACCACATATTTACCACCTCATAAGGCTTTGCAGCACCAGGTGCATCTGTTGCCAAGAGAGTTTTTTACTGTTTGTTATGTAACCAACACAGTTGCTGTTTTCATTATCTGATTTGTAACAATTACAGGTAACCTCCAAAAATTGTTTTTTCTAAACAGTATCATGCTGAAACCATCAAAAACGTCCGTGAAGCCACCGAGAGCTTTGTGCCTGGAACCGTTGAGTACAGACCAGTTTCTATTGCCCTGGACACCAAGGGACCTGAAATCAGAACTGGACTCATCAAAGGCGTGAGTACACCATTAATACCGTCCATCTCATATGATAACCTGATCCTCTACATATGTCCAGTGATGTTGTAGATCTCAGATCAGTGGTTTATTCTTTTTGTGTAGAGCGACACCGCTGAGGTGGAGTTGAAGAAGGGCGGCAAAATCAAGCTCACCCTGAACGACCAGTTCAAGGACAACTGCGATGAGAACAACTTGTGGCTCGACTACAAGAATATCACCAAGGTTGTGCAGGTTGGAGGATTCGTCTACATTGATGATGGTCTCATTGCCCTCAAGGTGCTGGAAGTTGGTAAGTGTCGCAGCGCACCTTCGCAACCTGTGACCACATCCTTTCAGGTAGGTTGACCCACTGGCTCTGTCTCCTTGCTTGGTTCCACAGGTGGCGACTTCCTGGTATGTGAGATTCAGAACGAAGGCAGGCTTGGCAGCAAGAAGGGAGTGAACCTCCCCGGGGCGGCTGTGGATCTGCCCGCCGTGTCTGAGAAGGACATCGCGGACCTGCAGTTCGGCGTGGAGCAGGGCGTCGATATGGTCTTTGCTTCTTTCATCCGCAAGGCAGCTGATGTGCACGCTGTCAGGAAAGTGCTTGGTGAGAAGGGCAAGGACATCAAGATCATCAGCAAGGTGGAGAACCATGAGGGAGTGCGCAAGTGAGTGCCATCTGTTAGCGTGGGTCGCTTTTCATCATCTTGTTCTGTGAGTTCTTTTTTACGTTTGTGGTTCCTTAAAATAACATTAACGAAGTAATCCCACTGCTTCTCGATAGGTTCGATGAGATTCTGGAGGCTAGCGATGGTATTATGGTTGCCCGTGGCGACCTGGGTATTGAGATCCCAACAGAGAAGGTTTTCCTGGCCCAGAAGATGATGATTGGCCGCAGCAACAGGATGGGCAAGCCCATCACCTGCGCTACACAGGTCCATGACATCATCAGTGCACCATAAAATAGAAAGTAATAGACTCTGTGAAACCCAATCAAAGTAAAGTCTGAACTGAAGCCCTTATGTAAATGAACCCGTGCTAATGATTTTGGTTCGGCAGATGCTGGAAAGCATGGTCAAGAAGCCCCGCCCCACCCGTGCCGAGGCTAGCGACGTGGCCAACGCCGTGCTGGACGGTGCTGACTGCATCATGCTGAGCGGGGAGACCGCCAAGGGAGAGTACCCACTGGAGGCTGTCCGCAATCAGCACAGGGTGAGGCTCGGCCCCCAGCCTCAGAGCTGGATTGTTCACAGGCATTTGGAGCATGGATTCAGTGTGGTAGTGACCCACTTGTACAGTGTCTTTGCCATGTTGTTAAAGTGTAATTACAAAGACTACGTGTCAAGCTACAACTAACGATTTCTCATCAAAATATCGATTAATAATATAGACATATAGTATGTACAGAAAAGGAACATACCAGCCTGTTGAATGTTTTTTGGGTGATTTTTGTGATTTCCGGCATAATATACTAACTTTTTTAAGACTGACACTCATTCCACCCCAACCTTCTCCTCTACCTATAATCAACCCTCCTGCACCTGCCCCACTGCTCTGCATTGTGCTGTCGACCCATGTGTTTAGATTGTCCTAGCAGCATGTGTCTGAGGACCTGCACCCCAGCCTCTGGATGTCTTCTGGTAGTTACCATGGCTACTAGGGAGCTGCTGTTGTTTAGCCACAGGCCTCAGTGTACTCTCAGGTACAGTATACAGAGTCTGACCCCATCAGTCCTGCAGAATATGTTCTTCTGGTGATTTATTACCTCTAGTGTCTGTATGGGGCTTTATGCATAACATTATTTGCCCTTTTGAACTGACCTTCATGGCAAAAATGTTGAGTGAGCGATCAGAATGTCACACGGGTCTGTTTCTCCATCTGGTTTGCACACGCTCAGATTGCCCGCGAGGCCGAGGCCGCCATGTTCCACAGGCAGATGTTTGAGGAGCTCCGCCGCACCTCTCACCTGACCCGTGACCCCACCGAGTCTGTCGCCATCGGAGCCGTCGAGGCTTCCTTCAAGTGCTGTGCCAGCGCTATCATCGTGCTCACCAAGTCTGGCAGGTGGGATCCGTACAGCGTTTCTCTCTCTCCCCACTTTAACCAGGGCCCACGCTCATGCCAAACCTGCCATCGTTTACTAGGGCTCAACCTCATACCAAACCTGGCACCTTTCATCAGGGTCCATCCAACATGTACACCCAACCTTTCAGTGAGAGTGGTCCCTGACATTTGCAGGGGTTAATTTTAACTCGTCATTCCTCTCCCTCCCCTTCAGAGACAAATGTCAGAGAGCAAGCATGCTTTTAAATCACTGCAGTCACGTTATGGTCAAATAAAAAAATATATATTTTTAACAGAAGCATTATCAAAGGGCTGTCATGAATTTAGATCTAGCAATTGGTAATAAACATTTCCTACAATTCAATAACTCAGTACATTTACATTTATTCATTTAGCAGACGCTTCCAAAGCGGTTATTGTTTTGTATTTGCATTCTGGTTTATCCCTCAGTGTGTATAACCCTCTGGTTGTTGTGTCAACAGATCTGCTCAGCTGCTGTCCAGGTACAGGCCCCGCGCCCCCATCATTGCTGTGACCCGCTGCGGTCAGACAGCCCGCCAGTCCCACTTGTACCGTGCTGTCTACCCTGTGTTGTACACCAAGCCCGCCAATGATGTCTGGGCAGAGGATGTCGACCTCCGTGTCAACTTTGCCATGGAGATGGGTAAGTGCTAAAAACCCTTATTGTTGATGTTTTTAATAGTATCGAGAACCGACACAGGCCCGCTATTAACGGACTTCTTCTTGTTTTTCAGGCAAGCACCGCATGTTCTTCAAGTCTGGTGATGTGGTCATTGTTGTGACCGGCTGGCGTCCAGGTTCTGGCTATACCAACACCATGCGTGTTGTGCTTGTGCCTTGAACACCAATAAAGAACATTACCAATCCCCCTCTCCTGTAACCCCACTCCCATAAAGGTCACTTGGCCTCTTCACCCCCTCCACACTCGCCCCAAACAGAATCCACAGCCACTGGAAGCCAATAACAGGTTACTTCTCCAAAGGACGTTTGGCAGGGCCATTCAAACCAAGACAGTCACTTTCCACACTCCTTGATTCCAAAAACCTACAGGTGTTTCATCTCTCGTGTCATTCAGCCCAGAAGCTGCGCTTCTTTGACACATCGCTGCAAAATCGTCTGTCTTGTGTATTCATGCCCGACTTCAGTTTGCTGGGTGTGAGGAGTTAAGATTATTGTCATATATGCATGTCAGGACAACTCTGTCTGTTCATTTACTGGTACGTTCATCTGGAATATCAATGTAATGTAGAGTCAAACATGTGTCCTCCTGTATTGACGGATTGGGCTCGACTGACATGTTATATAGATATGGAACAATGTGCTAATCTAGGTTGTTAAATGATCTGGGATTCCATTCGTTAAAGAGTTGAACACCTGACCCCAATTTTCTTTTGTTCATTCATAATTGGAATGACTACATATATGTGTCTGTCTAAATTGGCTACAGCGAACAAATGATGCGTAATTCTTAAATTACACACTTTCTTGACTGAATTATAAAATTACAGTGGAGTAGTGCACCATCTAGTGTTACTCCGAGAAAATAAAGGCAAAACAATGAAATTCAAGTACATTCAAACAAGCCAAGAGGATACATGTTTTATTATTACAGTAAATTAAAGGTGTTTGAATAGTATTAATAACTATTCCATTAAGCAAAAGTAGCTGGGAACACAAATATATTAGAAGTATTTGTAGAATCGCCACATTTTATTTTTGATATAGAGGGGAAGAATAGATGTACATGTGCATACCTGGTCATTTTCTCTGAAAAACATTAGATAAAAGAATCCAGTGTTTTTTTAAATCACAACACTAGATGACAGTATGCAGTTACAAATGGTTTATAAACCATTTTTAACTCCGTGACTTCTATTTCATCAGATTCTCTCTCACGCGACACACTGCTCATATGAAAACCAACAAATCCAGAGAGTCCTTAAACCATAAATGATTTTATTGCATTTAATACAATACCTAAAAATAAAATGTCAAACATAAGTAATTGAATCATTGTGTAGGTTAATTTAAAAGGCAACAATATGAAAATAAAAACACGGACTAAATATGATCTCATAGCATCCTCGTGTCAACATCCACATAAAAATACACGCCATCTGTAACCAAGATCCACTGCGGGTGTTGCGACAGGGGGTTAGTGGGGAGGAACTAGTCTATAGGGAGGAATGATAATGTGGGTGTGACACCAGTGAGTGATGGTATATCTGTTCCCCACAGGGTTGGAGTCAGAACACGGCAGCCTCAGAACACCAAACCCCTCCGCTTAGTCTCTAGGCAACCGAGACCAGCAAATCTTAGTCATTGACAAATTAGGTTTGAGATAATCATACAATTTAACAACACTGAAATTATAAATATATATAATACTAAATAACAGGACACAAATATATTGAGTGTTACTGAGATACTTTTTTCAAAAGGGTCTTTAGTGACTGACTCATTGTTTCGGCATAGCTTCATAAGCAGCTGTATTTCAATAGAAGTTTTTAACAAAATATATTTAACAATAGACAGAACATTAGATAATCTTTCATCATATATATAAAACACATGGATAAAATACGTTGAAATATAATATTCAAGAATTTCACATCGACCATGTGTCCCAGTAACCACTTTTAGCCCTTTGATTGTTGCAGTAAAAATTCTGATTTGCGTCTCAGTGCATCAACATTGCTTTCGATTTTGAAAAATAAATACTTCCATTCCGAGAGGCTGTAGACCTCTCTACCTGAAAAACGACCGAAATGATGGACTACACCACCAATTCCTAGTATGTCTCTATCCCCATACATTCAGACAGCTTATTGCATTAAGTGGAAACGGCACACAGGCTTCAGTCTCAGGTTCCATAACCTTATAATCCGACATTTGAAAATAGGACACAACTATGGCCAAAATGGCAGAGCTGTTAGACAGAATGACGATACTGTATGTACACTCCTCTAGGTACTCGTCACAGGTATTCACCACCGTCTTGACCAAGGTCTTCGAAAACAGACGTTATTCTTGATTAAATAGGGTGTTAAAGGCTGGCAGACCGAAAATTGATCTGAACAGCCCAACCATTTCATTCCTGACATCTGAAGAAGTAAATTGTGAGAATGTTCAGGTATTGCTGAAAACAGATTATGGAAGACATGCTCATCTGAAAAGTATTGTAATACTGTAATTCCTGTACTCTTTGAGGTAATCATAGTGCAGTCTGGTCACCATGTCACCAAGTCTATTTGGGGTGGCATTGAATTCACCTCATTTTCACAATATACCATATATAGTCATAAAGTTCACAAAAGGAAAGGATTTTGGTTCATTCAAAACTGCATATAACTGCCGAACATTTTTAACAAAAAATAACCCCCCTTTTTAGTATGACAATTCACAGAGCGTGGAACAATATACGTACAGTATATTGTATGACTTTTCTGATGCAGTTTTTAACATATACAGTATTCATGAATAAATATATGCTGTGCACAGTTTTCAAAGTAGCAATGTTCTTTTTGAAAAAACACTCACCATGGACCCTTTACTTCCCTTCATTCACTCTTAATAGAAAACATAGCTAATTCAGTGACCTCCAAAACAGATCTGTTCACACACCCCTCCGCTTTTACTATAAAATACTATGAATGAAAAAGACAACGTCATAAAGGAACACAACTCCCCCAACTCCCGATATTACAGGCAGGGCGTTTAATCGCCTCACAAGTTAGAAGGGAGTTTGGAGAGGCTGAGCTCCATCTCAGACGTGTTGGCTGAGGACTCTCTGTGACTGAGCTGGGCGGGTTGAGAGCCAAAGAGCGATGCATGCGTTTCAGTCCCTGAAAGCGTGTGGCTCAGGGGTGCCGCGGGCCCGGGAATGGGACTGTAGGGTTTGTTGACTGCCATTGGAGAGGTAAAGAACCCCCCTGATCCATCTGAGGAGTAGCCCATGGCCGGAGGCTCCCCCTGGGGCAGGAGGCTGTGTGAGGAGGAGATAGTCCTAATTTCCTGGGTGAAGAGCTCCAGCAGAGACTCTGCCCTCTCTCTATGGGGGCTGATGACCCTGCCAGGACAGGAACTCTGGGGGGTGAGGGAGAGATGTGAGCTAACAGCACTAGGGGGGTCACTGTGAGGCCCGGTCGGGGCTCGCGCAGGGCTCTGAAAGACAGGACTGTGGGCTGGGGGAGTATAACAGGGAGAGCCGTCTCTGGAGCCGTACTGAGCCAGAGACGCTAGGGCGGAACGCTCTGGGAGAACCTGCGGAAGCAGGACTGAGTGCAGGCTCGGCACGCTTGGCTGTGCGAAGGAGGACGGCGGAGCCTCAGCAGCAGCGACTGGCAGCTCGTGCAGATATACGCTGGGGAATTGAGTGCCGCTGGTGAACAGAGAGTGAGGGATGTTCAGACCAGTGAATGTCCGGCCTGCTCGCTCATAACTGGATTCCATCTGCTGAGTGCTGCTGGCGTGACAGGACTGCAGCTGGCTTAGCATGGGGCCAACTGAGCTGGAGATCAGTGGGCTTATTCCGGAAGCTGAGGGGGCTGGGAATCTCCCTGACGGCCTCCCTGCTGACCCCTGCAGGGGATGCCCGGCTGGCTGGGCTGGGGTGGATGAGGTGCAGGGGAAGGGCTGAGGGTGGAGCTGAGCTGTGCATATGGAGGGTGACCTCCTTAGGGAGGCCTGTCTCATGGGGAAGGAGGAGGCTGAAGTGAGCTTGGTGTGGGTCTGGGCCTGGATGTGACTCTGAAGCTGGGCCTGGATTTGGGTCTGGAGCTGGGTTTGCATGCTGCTGTTAGAGGTCGGTAGGAAGGTTGAGGTAGGCAAGGTGCAACCTGTGGAGGAATGCTGTACCTTGAGGGAATCCAGGATAGGCGTATCCACCCCAGAGCGGAACTTGGTGGGACTAGCAGGGGAGCCAGCTCCTGAACCACAGCAGCTGGCCGTAGAAGCCCCCACGTGGACTCTCCTTGTGTGTCCTGATGAGTCCTTGAAGGAGCCAGATATGGAGAGGGGGTGCTGAAAGATGATGGGAGGGAGCTGAGCATGGTGGCTTAAAGCCAGGGCCAGCGGGGTGGTGGTAGCAGCAGCCTGAAGGGGTGCCTGGACCAGGGGAGCCCAGATGACTGAGGTGGGTGAGGGTGGAGCGGGGACAGCTGCCAGGTTCTGAGCGGCTGCTGCTTGGATCTGCTGTGTGCTGTGGGCCATGTCTCTGTCGTGCTGAACAATCCTCTGAATGATCTCGTTTTCCTGGAGGTTGAGGGTTCCTGCGCTCAGATGGTGTTGGACTTTGTGGCGCAGGACCGAGTTTCTTTTCCCTTTTGAGAACAAAATATGAAATTCAGCAATACATTAAATGTATTAAATGTGATTAGGTCTTTTAAATGCATTAGACACATTCTTTGTTTAAAAAAATTGGGTTAGAATTGTGCTGATGTGGTCTTCTAGCTTAACTTCATTTTCACACATTGTTGGATATTGTTGCTAATCCACTTTGGTGATGGCACACTGGACACAGGACAAACAGTTTAGTTCAGGTTGGGTTACTAAGTGCAGGCCTCATCCTCACCTATTCGGTCTAGACGATCGAGAGCAACAGTCTCGAAGGCTCGTCTCATCATGGGGAATTCCTCCAGCACCTCATTGAAGTTATCCACAGACAGCGAGTAGAGACGACAATAGTTGTCGGCCCTCACGCTCGCTGTCCTTCTCCCTCGAGTCAGCAAACAAATTTCTGTACGGAGACGTAAATTCAAATGTATCTACTCGCCAGACTAGTAGAGCTACTCCATGAAAACGTTTTCTGAGGTCACATTACCACGTGTATCTCAGAGGTTTTGATTTAACAGGTGGAAGGTACGAACCGCTTAGAATTTTATTCCAGTTTAAAAAGGATCAACCCTAGGATATGCAGTAAATCTTCATACTTCCCCAAAATCTCTTAATTCTCTTTAAAAAAATCTCACTCCTCTTCATTTCAGGGGGATTTTTGAGTCCTAAATTATATCATCATCGAAAACACAAAAAGAGCTGTGTTTTTTGAAACTCACAGATGGAGCACTTAATACTTCTCTTGCAGCTTAGAGTTGGTCCTGATCTCATCTGGTCTGCCAGATCAGGAAAATAAAATAACGCTCCATTTTATAAAGTTGTATTTAGAAAATGCATGAGCATTTTTCAGGACAGACATATTGCGGATAAGGACACACTATTTCTCTCTCTCTCCCTCTCACCCTGTCTCTCTCTCTCTGTCCTCATTTTATTATGTTTATCTTATCTATTTACTGTATCGTGCAAACACAGCAACTAGATAAAAATGTTCTCTAAAATTGGTGCTGCTATATTTAGGCTACATGTTGGCTTCATCAAATAGACATTTATGTTTTTCCAGTCTTCAGTGTGTTAAGTGGCATCTCTTCATGTAAAGCACACATAGTTGTTAACAATGAAAATTCTGTTAGATACAAAGGCAAGATGGCTCTGCTCCAACTAAATCCCAAAACACTTTTAAGGCGATGATGTCTGCAATTTTCTCGTCACAGAAATTAATCTGATGAATCAGTGGTTTATTTTTAAGAGGACTTTCCCCATCTTTTGAAAAATCCCAACTCACTGGTAGATCCCTTGGGTGAAATATAACAATGCATCCTTACACTCCAGACACCAGATATTCACTTACCCCCAAAATAGGACCCGTCTGACAGCTTAGTGTCCTTGCTACTCTTTGTCAGCACGCTCACCACCCCGTGCTGAATGAAGTACATCTTCTGGCCTATTGTGCCTTCACGGATTATATAATCCCCTGGTTGGAAGACCTCAAAACGCAGTTTGGTCAGCATGGAGGTCACAAAGTTGGGGTCGGCATTAGCGAACAGAGGCATGGATGCCACCAGCTTTCGACAGTTGAAATTGATGATCTCCTGAAATAACATGCACATTCCAGAGGCTGCTCCAGGCCATCTAAAGATGTTTTGCACCAAGAGCACCATATGACTTTTATGACATACGTGAAGACAAAGGCTTAATTGTACATGATATTTTTTCAAATTGACAACTAAAAGGGCCTGTCAGTAATTAATTCTGTGGTAAGTGGTAGTACAACTATAAATAGGTTTGGGAATTTCTAACCTGCAGCTATAACCACACATGGTTAGTCATTTATCTGTACAATCCTAGCAAAGTGGCAGTCACATAAAATTCTACATATTAATTTGTTACTTCTGGGTGTTTATGAAGTGCAGTCGTTCACTCGTTTGACGTCCAAAATGATTAACAAAAACTTAAATTCAATTCTGACTTGCGGAAGCATCAACACTTAGGGTGACACATAACTGCAGCCACAGCGTAAGAAGTTTGATTAGTTGGGCCGAAAACGTTTAGCAGTGTTCAAAAAAATATCTAACCTCTCGAAGCGGTTCGTTAAGCTCGTCTAAGATGCTCTCCTCGTCAAACATCTTTCCCTGGTAACGATGTTCGTAGTAGTCATGGATCCGCTGTCGCATACCAGCTGGAAGTTTGTGGAAAGACATGTACTGTTCCACCTGCTTGTACTGCAACAAAAAAAAAACTATGAGCTAAAGAGTTCACTTGAAATGATCTACAGGACATCTGTATTCAGACAGCTGTTTGTTAGGCATGTAGGTCATATCTCCCATTAGGCTACTCCTGTGCATGTGAATTAAGTCCCTGAACACTACAGCATTAAAACTGCTGTTGTTGTACAACAATCTAGTAATTGCTCTGTGGCTTCAGTTGATCGGATTTGTTGGAGAGAATGGGACAGTTTCCAACAGAATATCTGACTAGCAATCATTAGTATAGGCAACTGCCCGTATTATGTAAAGGTATGTAAATCTAACCCTAACCCTAACTCTAGCCAAAGCAATGTCCTCAAAACTGTCCTAACACCCTTTCCCGCACACACACATGCACACACACACGCACCTGATTCATCAGATAAATTCAGCTGTTGTCAGCAGTCTGCATGTAATCATGTTCACCACTCTGCCCCACAGGGACAGGCGATCCACCTCTAATGCTTTCTCCTGTTTATTTCCCTTAAACTCCCTCCATATTCTCACCTCTTGCCTCTCATTCACATTCTTGGGGTTACTTTTCTTTTTGGATCCTACTTGCAGATTATTCTTTTTTTTCTCTCCAGGTTTTATATATATTTGATGTTAGTACATTTTAATATTATTCTTAAACTTTGGCTTCCTACAAGTTTTATTTTTTGTTGTTTTATTTGTATTTCTTTGGACGAGTGCAACAAGCAGATGCTGTCAGTGTTTTCTCCCCTAATCACTTACTTTCTCCTGGTACTGTCGTCGAGACGAGTCCAGGGATTGGATCAGGGCTGTGGCATGTCCTACAAACATGGCGAAGCAGGTGGCTCCCACGATCATGCTAAGAATGGTCAGCCACACGTCAGCCATGCCGATAGGAGGGTACAGGCCGTACCCAATACACAGCATGTGGCTCATGGCCTTGAACAAGGCGTAGGAGTACTGCTGTCCCCACGTGTCATTCTACAGGAGAGAGAGAGGAGTTTGGAGGGGGTTACTGTCCAAGTAGCTTTCCTCAGCTAACCAAAGGTTATACATTTTTCGGCTGTTCCTTGGTTTACTCACCACCATCTTGTTCCTGGTTACCCAGCAGTCTGATGGGAAGTCCTGCAGCATGGGAACCAGGAACTGCAGACATCCATCCCAGTGACACAGCAGCAGCATCATGGCTATCAGGTTGACAATGCGCACCATGGCGCTAGCCAGGTCATAGGTCATATGAAAAATCTATTGAGTACAGATTAAAAGCATATATCAGGGTTCATTCACAGAATGGGAATTCATTTCTTAGTGTATGCAAATATACCATTTTAATTTGTGCCCAGGATTATCAAAGTGTTATAGCGGGTTGCTTGTAATATGAGTCCTCTTCTAGGCTGCATTGTTCTTAATCTGCCTTAGACCACCAGCACAAGGGATATTCAGGGTTATGTAATCATCTGCAAACGTCCCTAATGGCCCACAAAGGGGATGTGATCTTGGTGGGAATTACAGGGAAAAGATCATGCAAGGGACTGTCCCTTTTTTTTCATTTGCAGGGGGAAGCCTGATGATGTAATAAGGAAAGAGATGGGTGAAATGTAAGGTGATGTAGCACCAAGGATAGAGGATCTAAAACCAAGGATAACTTTTGAGTGGTTATTATAGCTATAAAACAGGCAAGGCAAACATTAAAAGGAAATGTTAGGCATAGATTCTTCATTGCTTGGGGCACCGTGTTCACACAGACTCAGTGTGAGACGTGACACAGTAGGACTACATGTCCCAGCATGCCCTACCTCCTCCCATTGGTGGATGTAGCGGATCAGTCTGGAGAGACGCAGCAGGCGGAGCAAACTGAGGATCTTGGTGAAGCGGACGATCCTCAGCGCCCTCGCCGTCTTGTAGAAGTCCGAGTCGATGCGCGTCTCAACGATGAGGAAGATGTAGTCGACGGGGATGGAGGAGATGAAGTCCACCACGAACCAGCTCTTCAGATACTTGATCTTGATCTTCTGCGGATCCAGGATGATCTCCGTGTTGTCCTCCTTGACAATGCCCGTGCGGAAGTTGAGGACCAGGTCCATGAGGAAGAAGGTGTCGGAGACCACGTTGAAGACGATCCAGGGAGGCGTGTGCTCGTCCTTGAAGAAGGTGATGCCCACAGGGATGATGATCAGGTTCCCCACCATCAGCAGCAGCATGATCAGATCCCAGTAGAACCTGCAACCGGTTCAGTCAGAGTTTACAGTCTGGCCAATGACATGATTATCGTAACGTACTAGACCTCTGCACACCTGTCAATGTGACTGGATATAAGCTTCTTGTTGCATCTGTGGGTGTAATACCATTCCTGTATAAAGCATGAGCTTCCATTTACAAGGATTAGGCATGGATTAATGAAAAAGAGGGGAACTGGAGCTAAGTTTAAATGGTGTTTGTATACCAGGCAGCAAGTGTTATGAATTCCACTCCATCTCTTTGTTGTAATTAAGACAGCACTTGGTCCAGGAGAATAATACACACCCCAGCCCAGTATTAAAAGCTGATCACACACCAGCATTTTGAAGCTGGCCAGCGAGCATGCATGCATTAACAAATCAAGCCTTCCTTCAAGAATGTTTTAAATAGCTATTGCCAAGTGCAGATTCCCAAGGACATGTGCCATTTCTTCTTTTTCATCAAACACAAAAACCCCAGAACATGAAGCCAATCAAGAGAGATGATATCTACAGCCTTACAGTATACAGTTTAAACAGTGATGAATAAAATGTGAACAGTGACTGAATGGATGGATGCTTCAATAGCCAGATTTCTCAGGCAGCAGATAATAAAAACACTTTTCAGCAATGTTCATGAGACCAATAAATGAATGCTGTTTAAATAATAGACCCACGGTTACATGGGGCCCAAGATGCATGACTGAAATAATGATGTTGTTCATGGTCTGCTTTCAGATGAGCTTCATTTAGCCTATTGTAAGGGGAAGGACAGAACACTGAAGAGTACAGACAATGGCGCAGCAACACAGGGTTATCCGAGGCACCAGGAACACTATAACCTCACAAAAAGCACCATACACCAAGGACAGGGCCACCATTTGTCATAATCAGCTTTTTGTTGTTCCCTGCCAAACAAAGCATTTGCATTCAACTGTTCATCTGCTTGTTGCCTCTGCTGTGACACATTGGTCCTAATTGCACTTCCCCTCTAGCTAAATCCACCGTTATCTCCCGGGAGTCCATGTCATCTCCAGGAGTCAGCGCTCAGCGGCCAGATGTTGAGTAGTTAGCATTACCGCTCTGCACACGTCACGCTGTCACCGACCAGCACAGAAACAGCTGGACACCCCCCCCACCCCCCACCCCCCCCCAGTGCATTACGGCCCACGAACATACAGTCACCCCGCACCACCTCCACTTTGCAGGACATCCTCTAATTCCGAGGGGTCATAAGCACATAGAGCAGTATGAAGAAGTCCTATCCACTGGGTCCAGAAGACGAGGCTTATGTGGGTCGGAAACAGGCAGGGATGTTAAAGTACACAATGGATGGAGAGAAGGGAACTACAAGCAAAGAGAACACAAAAAGGCTTAAAAACTGTCAAAGAAGCTTAGATCAATCAGGTCAGCTGAAAAAGGGATCATATTTGTACTGGGTACTTATCTCTTGTTGCCAGAGGAAAGTACAAGCATCACAGTGGTAACTGTCCATGCTTTACTGTAGGCACACCTGTGGGTCAGAGCAGGACTGTGAGGTCAGTCCTGTAGTCATACGAAAACTGTGCTTTTCGTTTGAACATCATCACTACCAGAATGACTGTTAATGAGGGAATTGACATCTGCTTTTGACCTGTCAAACTGTGAAGTTAGAAAATCTAGGTCCATTACATAAAGTATTTACTATGGTAAAAACCAAAAGGTTCATGCATGAATTCACCATGGGTGTATGAGTATGTTAAAACTACACAAAAGTAAGAATTTTGTGGGAGTTTTTAAGTTACCACTGTACTACAAATCTGTCTGTGATATTGAGAGTTGTCCGTATTTCCTGTGGTTGCATCACGCCCGAAACATTGCATTCTGAGCGGCAGAGTATTAGCTTCAACGCTAACAAAACACCTCAAACGCACTGCCGGGATGACAGCTGGTAGACCTTTTTGTTTGAACATCCTGATTTCTCACTCCCATCATTTTGATTTCAATCTCTTCCTCTGCTGCTGTGTTGAGTGAGTGCTGCCCCCTCCCCGACCAAACCATATCTGCTCCATTAGACTAATTGTGCTTTAACAATCTGCTCTGATGTGTGCTTCTAATATCTTGAATGGTCATGTTACCCTATTTTGATTACCACATTCCCAAGCCCCTGATGCACTCTCTGTAATCCATTGCCCTCACTAACTGATAAAAAGTGTAATTCAACAGAGTGGAAAAAAATTACAGTGGCACATATTGGGATGGCCTAGTGAAATACAATAAGTGGGTACTTCAAGGTTAAATGTCTTGAAATTATTATTTTGGTATTTTAGTTTGTCTGTGACAATTGGATTTATACTCCACATTCCATTCCATCTAACTGCCATTTTACACTCTTACAATATTTGCATTGTTAATCTCTACGTCTATATCTTTCTCACACATCACATACATATTTAGTTTTTTGGGGGGCATACAAGCTAGTTGTAAGTGTAGCTGTAAGAGGATTTTAAATAGGAGTTAAATCCTTCATCGTGCATGCCAACACAGAAATAACGGATTCCACGAGTCAAAAGGGTATGCTTCAATTAGTGATCATGGAGGCGAGTCAGTTACTGGCTCTATTACCTAATATCCACTCACACGCTTGTTTAGCATTTTACCCTTGGAAACACCTTGGTTAGATAGGCTAGAGCTAGTCATTTGAGTAAATGGCACTTGACTTCACTTATGCAAGCATTAGGACACATTTTATGATTAGAACTTAGCAATATTGTAATATTATATTGCCTCATGGATTTGTTTTTTTTTGGGGGGGGGGGACCTGTCAATTTACTTCAATAAAAAAGACATGATCAGAGAGTTAAAGGTCACGAATACAACAAACAATACCTAAAATCACTATAGGGATGGATGATCCAGAATCCTGCGGATTTCACGCGCTCTCGCTCGTGCTCCACGGCCCTCTCGCTCCCTAACATTCGCAAAGAGAACTTGTTGACTCCCGGTTGAAGCATCGCCCCAAACTGACGGTGCATGAAGCCCGCTTGATACAACCTGTCGTCGTCTGGCATAATTGGATCGGTTCCTTCTAACTTGATGAAAGTCGACTGGTCAAAAAGAGACGCCGCACCAGCACGGCTACCCAGCGTCTCCTGTTCGCCCCCTGGGGGGCCATGTTCTCTCAGGAAACTCTCCTCGTTGACACTGGCATCTGCCTCGGGGATTAAGCGCCGCTGCTCAGCTGGATCCGATCCCACGTTATGTCGGCCGGTGATGGAGGAGAGACTCCCTCTGAACAGGCGACAGTCCCCGTTCAAGTTGGTCTTCACGGTGACATCAGTTTCCAAGTCACCGTTCTTGGTGTGACCCATGCTTTTGCAGCTGCTGGCGGGGGACGGTGGGGGTAAATGCTTCAGTCCAATACTTTTCTTCATGGTGTCCTTGTCATCGTTGTCTCCTTCGTCTGCCCAAAACGCTTTTTGTCCAATGTTTTGCGGTAAGCTGTACAGACGTTTTCGCATGGAAGAATGGAATTTTTCCATCATGAAAAACAAAAAGAAAATTTGCTTTAGAAGAATTCTGTGAACAAAGGGGACGCAAAAAAATTGAGCAATGACTAAACATAAATCTTATAGACTTCTTAGTGTTTCAGAATTCAACAAGCGGTGACGGAGAATCAGCAGGGGACAGATCGAGTCTTTGACACTTGGAAACCTGCGTTCAGGTTTCAACCATTGAGATGTTCTATGAACACGAGTCCGACGAAATCAGACATGCCCGGGAGATGCGTTGAAATCCGAAAATCAAAGGTGTACACGAGCTCACTCCAGGATGCAGCATGCTGTGTGTGCAGAACGTACTGGAGTGTGAGATCCTGAATGACAAAGCAGCATCATCTCACGCTCAAATATTTGAGTCCTGTCCATTGCAAACGATTCCACGCATGCACGCGGTCCGTACCAGCAGCATGCAAACAGCACTGTGATATCACTGATCCTTCCCCACCCTCGTGCTCTCTAATAAAGTGAATATTATTGGGAGCTAATGGGGGTTGCCATAGGAGCAAAAACAGCACATGCGCCTAGCCCCTTTCTGGTCAGGATATTTTAAAGGAGGATTCAAGTACGTTACTCTATCTTTGCCGTTTTGTTTTGTAACTTATTTTGACTACATGGCTCGTTTTTTTAACACATGTTTTGAATTTAAGATATCTTAGGGTTTTCACAGCCGACAGCTAATGGTTGGAGACTTCCGTCCACATCCAAGTTTAAAAGACAGGTGATTCATTTGTGCTGCTTGGTTACTTCTCTAATTACCTTACAATTGGAATCACTGAATACTTCGTTGAACATTGAAAAGCTCTCTCACACGGCTATGTAGGCATGCATGATACCCATTGCATGATTTGGTTAAACGAATATAAAAAGAAAGAATAGATTTCCACCTGTTCATATTTGTATTTATATACTACTAACATTAAACCTAATCACTTGTGTGGATTCAGTCTCAACCCCAAACACCCAAAATCTGTGTTCATTTATAAAGCCTGCTGATTACCGAAAACGTTAAGTGCCCAGGAGCTGCACCCAGATGGTAATTCTGCACATGCATTGTTAAATGGTTCTAATTAATCTGATAACGGTTTATTTTTGTCTTTCGTGAAATGATTTTTAAGAATATATCGAATAGACTCACACCCAGTAGGCTACAGATAACTTTACATTTCAGGTACTCTACATGGCAGGATGTCTCTATGCGATCACCAACTTTTTAAGTAGAAAAGTGTACGGGAATTTATGTGTAAAATATGTTTCTGTCTATATATTTCTATGCTATCCTAAGCCTCCATTTATATGTTCTAAACGGATCTCAATAATCTAAATGCCCGCCACAAATGTGCCGAATTCTCACTCCCTGCCGCAATTGAACTCCCCTGCTCGTGAACGCGTGCACGTTGCTTATGCATAGCTCCGACTCTTGTAGACTTTCACATCGTAATATAGTTACCCTGCGTTTCTGTGCTCTTAATGAATACAAAACAAAACCAAAGTTATAACAAAAACAACAACTAGATGTTAGATTAAAGGGCTCAAATGAAAATATATACATTCAGTAAGAGCTAAATCAATTACGAAGTGAAGATACAGAAACAACGTGCGCGCGTTGGAGTGGAATTTCGGCAGGGAGTCAGAATTCGGCACGAGACTCATCAAGGTTAATAGTTTCAGATGCATTGCACACAAATGTAAGAGTATTTGAGTGAGACAAGTTCAATTCCCATGTGTATTAAATTGCCACACCCCTCCTGCTCACCTCAATTGTGTGTAAAGTGACATTTTTGCTGTTGCCTCTTTCCAAACTTTCCTTGGAAACCAGGACTTCACTAGAGGTAAATTAGAAAGACGTCTTTCACTGTGCTTATTACAACCGTTCTCCTCTGTTACATCTTCTTCTTCTACATTACTTCTGCGGACAGAGATGGGGGAGGAAGTTAGGTACCACCTAATTAGATACAATTAGATATTATCGCTGCCAGCAAATAACTGGCATCACTATTTAAATGGACAGTTCAAATGTGTTAATATCAATATCATCGCTAATTCCAAAACACTAAAGCACTAGAAATGGCAACCTGGCAATATGCTCATGCGCAAAGACCCCATTCAGTATGTTATATTCTATAATTCGTTGATTTAGTCTTTATTGAGCTACTAATTAGTATATTTAGATATAGTAGTAGTCAGTATTATTCAAGATAACACACATTGGAGTTGCCAGCATTTTAGGGGGTCAACATTAAATATTTCCAATGTCCACAGGGTGGTGCTGTTGCATGTGCAACAGTAAAAAAAAAATAGGACAGTTTGTTAAGCTGATGTCTCACTTTACATTATTGAAAACTAGTGGACAGTGCCCAGATATTCCTTGCATTATAGTGTACATGCACTCACATTTCAGTCAATGAAACGCAACCAACTTTAAAGAATCAATCCGGTTTCATAGATTTTTATTCTTAAAAATTAATAAGGATTTGGGGAATGCTTGACAAGTTTCAAACTTGACATAGGCTCTTTTGCGCCATCTCCCACTTTAGCTATAAAGAATCCATGCAGTTGTGTCATAGCTATGTTGAAGCTCTAACAGTGACTATTTTAAAGCTTTATTACAGAGATAACTCCAAAGCTATGATACATTTTCAGGACATGTCAATATGGATAATAATTGCATAGGATAGAATAGCCATGCTATACAATACGCATACTTAAAATCTAAATCAATATGTTTAAAGGATCAGAGTACATTTACTGAATAACGTTTGTACATATTCTCCATTATTTTCAACTTTTAAATGTATCACACAGAATGAATAGCCTTCATATTACTACATGTTTAGTTATACTAGGTGATCTCGATACATAAATACATACAAGTACTGTTAAATTATAGCTTTGTCAAATTCAGTGGGACATTGCAAAGCCCTTAAAATGTTAAACAAGTAACCAGCTTAGTATATAGCAGAATGAGAAACTGTACAAAACTGTCAAAACATATCTATTGTCACTTTCTTTTACATTGCAAAGTTGATGATGCTCCTAGAACACAAATGTTAATCTACATAAAGCCACTCTCAACAAAACAAACCAAAATGCCATTTCTGAATAAAACAGAAGGTTAATATCTTGCATGCTCCTTAAGGAATCAGTCAAAATATAATAATCTGATCATTGGATTAAATCATATACATGCATGCAGCAACAGTGGTTATAATGGTACCAACTCTAAGCAATGGGTGGCTCTGGGTCCGCCCACCTTGCACAATAAAATCATAAGGCATGCCCCATACATTATCGCCAATAGGCTCCTCTTCATCCGTACTTAATGGCAGATACATTTTACGAACAATTGCTATGAATCCCCTTATTGTTTACCTTCATACGGTCAATACATCGAGAATATGTGTTTCTATCTGTAAATGAAGAGTGGAGAAAAGTCAGTTTAAAAACAGATGTCTAAGCAATTTAAATGTTGACATGCAGTCATTCTAGGAAATATGACAGAACTCAAGACACAATGATTAACGAGATGATTAAACTCAATAAACAGCTTGATCAGCAGTTCATATCTTTTGCCACTAATGAAAGAGAATGGAGATTAAATATGCACTTACTTGACAATCTGTTCAGTTTGTATTCCTCTGGCGCAGACTTTTGTCTTTGTGGTTGTTGGTGGAATTGGTTTTCCTGAAATAGGATATATAATTGACACATTTGGGCCGATTTCTCCCCAAGAGAACAATACAACACACAAGACAAGACATACTCAAACATGAGTATAAACAATATACTATGTACATCATAGAATCAAACAATTCTGCAGTTGAGAAACTGGACAACAGCATATTTGTCCTTTCAATGCATCAAGAACATAGTTGTACTTACATGGGTCCAGCTGGTTCGTCATCTGAGGCAGCAAAAGGAAAGTGTTGAGAATTTAGTACAAATGAATCACTGGAAAGATAGTGTGCAAACTGGATGAAATGGGATTTTTTTCTTTCTGTTTCACGTTTTTTTTTTTTTTTTTTTGAGGAGCATGGTGGAGCGCAACATGTTACAGCAGTAGCACGTAAACAAGGCGCATGTTGTCTGCGTTCTTGTTGCGCGATACAGGAACGAGAAGGATCAGACATGAAGCGCAGTCATGCTGATGGAATGGAACAGGAGTGGAGGGGAAAATGTCATTCCCTCATGTGCAGTTTCCTCTGACATCCAGCTTAAAACTGGGCATGAGGTCACACACAGACAGGAAATAATGCCAAACAAGCACATCAGCAAAACTCCAAAATGGCCGTCAGATAATGTCAGGCAATAGGCCAGTTTAGTTCTCAACCATCATGCAGAGACAAGCACCACACACATATATATATTTACTCAGATAGATTTGAGAGCGTATAGGGAACCTAAAAGGCCCTTGGCATGTCCTTTAAACAGGACAACAACAACACATTTCTCGAGTAACAATGGCATAACAGAACATTAGCCAGCCAAAATGGGGATTTAACATGTTGAAGAAGAAACTGAATAAGAAATTAGACTTCAATCGTTTATTTAATGTTGTACGAGGGATACAGCCAGGGGTCACAAACTCATGCCATCGAGGGCCAAGAGGGTGCAGGTTTTCATGTCAACCAAGCACTACACCAGCTGATTTCACTAACGAGTTTCTCTACTTTGTGAAATTAGCTGATGTAGTGCTTGGTTGACGTGAAAACCTGCATCCTCTTGGCCCTCGATGGCACAAGTTTGAGACCCCTGGATACAGCATATATGCTGTATGCTCTTGTACTCTGGTACAGATCCTGTACATGTTGGAAATAGTGTTGCCGGGAAGGAGATGAGATTGAATGCTTATTAAAAATCAAGAGACATGCAAAGTCTCTCACTTACCACAAACATGGTTTAGGTTATGCAATTTGGGAAAGGGAGGGGGAGATATTATAGTATATTATCCAAAGCGACTTACAAGAAGAGCTTTACAAAAAGTGCATTGGTCAATGATCGTAAATAACAAGACCCCAACATTTTGAAGGTAGCCAAAACATGAAGCATACCTTGTAATTATTTTAATATGTAAACACAACCATACCAAACAGAAATATTTGAGGTCAGAGGAGCACTACAGTGTACTACCACTTCAAGGGACTGTACGGCGATATAATAAAGGTTCTGAGGAAATTTTTTACAAATTACAAGTTCAGTAACTGACCTAACCAAAATAAACTAGACTATGCATTTGTCTCATAAAAGGAAGGTAACTGAAAAATACCAGGTCAAACACATTTAGTAAAAAAAATACAAATAAATGGCGTCCCTTCATGTTGTCACAGCTGTGTACTTAGTACAACTTTGCCCATGAGAGTCTGGGAACATGACAAGGTCCCTGATGGACGTGAATAATTGAAAATCTTTTCTATGTGCAGCAGTGTCGTATTTCTCATGAATATAAAATCAGTGAAACAGTCCTGGTAAGGTGTATCCAGCTGCAACAATGTCCGTGTGTTGAGAATGTGGCTGGGGCTGAATAATTGAGTGAAAGGCGCAAGGACAGTGTCAGGTGACTGATCTCATGTCTCCTATGAGAGAGCTAACCAGCTAACACAAACAGCGACCAATGCACTGTTTCCCCGACTTCACACGCTCACTGTGTTTTGATTACCATACAAATACACACCAGTGGTATAAACATCTGCTGGAAACCCAGTTTCCATGAAAACATCTGCAGCTCAACAGCAATTGAAACATGACCGCCATTTAAGAACTCACCGTCTTGCAAATCCTCAGGCTTCTTGCGTTTCTCGTACACCACAATGATGATCACCAGAAGGAGGACCTCTGCCAAAACCCCCAGAAAAGGCCAGAGAGGAGCCAGGTAGCTACGCACTCGGAGCACCGAGATCATGGAGGACGTGCCGATCATGTTCGTGGCATTGCACTGGTACTCCCCTGGGTCCTTCCCAATATCCAGGTTGACAATACTCAGCTCAGTGTAGTTGTCTTTGTTGTTGATGAAGAAACGTCCAGAGGCGTTATCGATATCCTGCAGACCCATGCGAGCAGGACGAGGAAAGAGTAGTTTACAATGTGAAGAAACAACTTAAATTTATCATTCAAATCTGTCACATCAGATTCCATGCTCATTCCCTTGTGCTTCTAATTACTGCTACAGGAATATTCAATGACGCCTGTTGCAAAGCAGGGGCAGCGGGTCCCACCATGTAGACTCCGTTGTCCAGTTTGCGCCAGGACCAGATGGGGTAAGGGTAGCCCACAGCCTTGCAGTGGAGGATGGCACGCTGGCCCTCATTTTTGTTCTCGCTTCGCTTGTGGCCTGTGATGTCAGGGGCAGCTACAACAAGGAACAAGATCAGAGATCACTGCACTACAGAGCAGGCTGGCGGTACAGTATGTACTTTGCTGAGGACTTCTGTATAGAACGTTCTAGTTTGTTCTAGTCTATAGTTTGTTGCGATGTTAGATAACTCTTTGGTTCTTTTTGCTTAACTGGTTTGTTAAACCATGGTTCATTCATTTGTTAAATTATGATGAACCATCAAATTGCTGTACAATGGCAGAATTAAATGGATGAATTCATTTTCTTAAATTGATAACAATGGGTAGATCACTATTTATAATACAGCAGCCATGGCAGTACTTGTAATGGAATACACATTTTTATAAACACAATAGGACACTTTTATTCATTTGCTGTGTAAGTATGCTCTCTGGCTTTCAACAGCTGCTGCGAAATCATAGACACTCTCTAATCCTCTAAATTAAGGTAATTCCTGCTAAGTCTTTTAGACACGATTAGAAGAGAGCGCCATCGGAAAGTCTCTCACCTGAACAAATGGAGACATACACAGTGACTTCAAATGGGATAAACAGTCATAATAAAAGCAGTAATTTATCTAATGTGAGGTGTCAAAACAAGTCTCAAACTGTTAAAGCAGCAACAGATCATAAAGGGCATGATCATTCTTGTATTTCTTGTCTAATTACTGTTCTAGTGGGGGGACTAAGGGACTAGATCTGAATAGGTGGGAGAGATCCTTCCTATTATATTCACTACATGTGAATGTATATAAAACAAAAAAATATACCTTTCACAGGAGATGGTCACAGTATTAGTGAAAAATTGAATAATTTATGTCTGAAATCAGGATCTTCCATGAAATCTGTGTGTCCTTAACCAAAATGTCCTTTCTGCACCTTAGCCGGTGGCAAAAAGCATTTTTCAGTAATGAGACCTAATCCCAGTTATGAAACAGACAAGACACCATCTGCTACCCCTGAGCTGTCCATTCATTAGATTGAAGGTGTCAAGGGCGTGGTATAGCCTTGAGCAGCCAAGATTTTTTCACGTCGTCATGTTGGGTGTTGCCCAACGTGGTCACTTGGGTCCTTAACAAAGGTACAATCTCGAGCTTGAATGACTGAAGCTGAATCTTACCTCGAACCTCAATGGAAAAATTGGCGGGGGGACCGATGGCGAAAGTGAACACACACATGTATTCCCCTGCATCGTCTGCTCTGGGTTTGCTCAGCCTGCAGATCAGAGACACAAGCACAAATAACATCATGTCAGCTCTCTAAACTGTCTAAACACTATCAGAGACATAGGGTCAGACGAGACACGAGGACTCTGACTTGTATTCAGTTTCTTTAAACTCGGTGCGGGTCTCCCCAATCTCCTCTCCGTTTTTCATCCAGAAGCTATGCTTGTGAGGGTACTGGGAGCTGGTCAGGTTGCACTGGAGGGTGAAGGGAAGGCTGTGAGAGTCCATGGGCAGTGTGACGGACTCAGAGCCGCTGATTGATGGATCTGAAACACAGATGTAGACACTGTGTGACAGATGCTGATCCCTTCAACCTGCGTGGGTGGAGATATGTCGACAGATATGAACAAACAAAACACGCAGTGGAAGGCTCACTGGAAAACCACGACGAGTCTAATATTACTGAGGAATAGTGTGGAGCTTTTTTGTCACAATGTAATCTAGTCTAATTCGACCCAACTGCATTGCTGAAGGGCACTAATATTGGCGTACGCAATGTGGGAATTGTGCGTCGAGATGTATCCAGTCATTTTGGAATAAAGACAAAAGGAAGCACATTCATACATACCTCATAACACCGAGACGGTTCTGTGAATTTGTTTTACAGCAAACAAGGAAAACTGTATGCATATAGATGTCTGTTGGCTCTGTCCGACAACCCCATATATTGCAGCTCACATCATTAGCGGCGATCAAATGTTGGTAATGATGTTTAAGCCTGGAGGCAAGTGGATCTTACTTGGGGACAGGCTAAGAGTGACAGAGGGGGCAGATTGGAGGATTTCTGATTGCTCTCCTTATGGCTTCTCTGTTGAAGAGGGTCCATCTAAACTATTAAGCAATCAGCATACACTGTAGTTGGTCACAAAGTATCTTCCTAGATCTCAATCATCTGAGGTCAGTTATTGCAACATACAAAATATGGAACAGTTGAAGCAGGAAAAAAATATAACAAAACTACAGTGGATTAATAACATTAGGACACACACATTAGGGGAAAGGAAACAGTATTTACAGTATTAACTATCCAAGACAGTGGAAACAGAATACAGCACTGAACTACTACTTGTACTACAGGGAAATAAGAAGAATTTACAGGGAAGTAAGGAGCAGGGAGTGATAGGTCTGCTAAGGACTGTGAAAGTCACCAGTTGGGAGGGAAGGACAAAACACAGCGCTATGGAGGCCCGATCACAACGGACGGACGTTCGAAGCCTCTGTGATGAAGGTTTGCAGGGCGGGGGAAGGCTTCTAGGAAGCTGAGAGTCCTCTGGAGGAAGGCTGATGTGGAGACACACAGGGAGCTGAGCTTCCGTAATGGAGCTTGTCTACACTGACCACTCACTCTGCAGCACAGTAATGGTTGCCTGAGCACGGATCCAGGTGGTGGCTGGGTTTTGGTGCAAGTCGTTTCTCCTGGGGTCGTTGCTGGCCCGGCACTCATAGGTCCCAGCGTCGTCTAGCAAGAGCCGCGTGACTCCCAGCACGCTCACTGCATTGGCACCATAGGCCGTATTAATGGACACCCGGCGTTTACGGGCTCCATCCCACAGCTGCCTGAAGGACTCAGCCCTGTTGATCTCAGCGTACCACCACTGGATCTCCGGGGTGGGGTTCCCCACCACATCACAGTAGAGCTCAAAGGTGTCTCCTGTCAGCTTGGTTTCAGATAGGGGCGACTTGACAAACCCAGCTGAAGATATGGGGTGTGTATCCAGCAGGATGGATGAAGGGATAGAATAAGGATAACAGGGAAGGATGAAAAAAACAAGAGAAATGAAAGGGTAAATTAAAAAGGAACCAGTTGGAAAAAAAGAGGATGGATTAGAGTTGAAATCATAATAGAAATAAATCAACTGAATATCTTAGCAAATAATAAGATACCAAACAATGGTTAGACAGGACAGAAATAAAAATAGAGAGCTGCATGGTGCACATGCATGGTGCACGGCTTTGTTTTCAATACTTTCTTCCTCTATAAAATAAAAAATATAACTTGACTTCGTCATAACAATAAATGGATTTAACTTGTGTTGACATCCGTAACTATCATCCTAACACAATCTGACCAGTGACCTAGTCATTAACAAACCAGGGCAGAAAATCTCAGACCGATCACAATCCTATGTAGTGACCCCCTACTTTCCAGTTCCAGTACGCAATACAAAACTGACATACACGCTTCCAGTCACACGCTGCCACGCAACACAAGTGTGCTGATTTGAAGACATAGCCTCCTCCAGAAGAATCATCCTGAGATGAAAGCGGAAACAATTCGTTATGAAGATCACGGGCGGGTAGGTAGCAGACAGAGCTGTACTGGGCTCCTGAGCGGTTTGTAAGTTTGAATTGAGGTTTATAAGAGTGACGGTTGTTAGTCTCTGGAGAGAGAGTAGGCGAGCAGTAATAGACCCCCCCCCACCCCCCCACCCATCACCATGGAGGCTGGTGCTTCATTTCTGCATGAGACAGAGCAGCTCCAGCAAGCTTGTTAGCTTCCACGCACATTGTGGATGTGTCAGAAACACCTACCTTCAAACATAGCGAATAACAGGCCGGTGAACTCAACTGCCCTTTGAATGTGATATATCGCCCTTGTTTGCGTATCTTAATTTTGTATCATGTATTGGCTCTTTTACGGATCTTCTTGGATCTTAATGAGTTTCATTTGTCACAGTTTGTGTTGTCATGGTTAATTGCCTCTTCAAATGAGTGTTTTCCAATGTTTCAAGCACACTGACTGCCCACACTTGACTATGCCTCTTCCTGGGGGGACGGCTGAAATGATGAATTTCACACTTTCTTCACAAGGATTTTGAACCTTACAATGAACACTTCTAACACCATTGTTTTAAAAAAAATTCTAGGATACAAGGTCCATTTTTCACAATTCCTATGGTTTCATCCAGAGAGAAATCAATGTTCTATCTGTTCAAATGATTAACAGACTTTGGCAGTTAAAAATTCATACTGGTACCTAGATGTTTTTCAGGCCAAATGGAGCACACAGCCCTGGGGAGCTGCAGTCTACCAGAGGGTTATATCTGACACCTCGACGTGAACATTTATTACCAGATCTAAATGGGTCCTCCTCTGTGAATGATCTACACACAACACCTTGTAGTAGGAGTGTAGCCTGTCTATGTCTATTCAATTTGGATTACCAAACCTTGCAGGGTTTTAAAACCCAAACCCTATATAGATACATGCACACTGAGACTCAGGTTACAAGGTGTGTGTTTGGAGGGCTGGATGGGGGAGGAGTTTCTGGGACATTTGACCTCTGATACCCTAGATAACTTTATCTGGGATGTCGTAAACAAAATGATTTGCTGTGTAATAAATTCAGCTAAGATCTATTTTGAATATTCTATAGTTTTTAAATGACTGAGATTGTATTGAACTCTTATTCTTCGTTTTTTCTTCAAGCCAGTGTTTCAGTTTGAAAGGATGTTCTCTCAGTACACGCACACAATGACGATTCCACCCTTGAAGAGAGATGTTTGAACATACCATGAACCACTACTGTGCATTGTCCTAGCTGCTTCATAAAAAAATACTACTTAACAGTCAAAATAATGACATTCTGCAGTGCAGTGCATCTAAAAAAATATATACTCTATATAGTCAATATACTGTATTGTCTGTCGTGGGAGGACATTAAAGCTATAGTTCCCTGGTGCTGCATATCTGGTCTAAAAATAGAAACATGCAGCAAAATGGACTGGTGCTATATACAGTAGCCTACAGAAGATATCTGTAAGATCACTGGGCCTACACATCTAGCATGTTTGGCCTAATGCTTTTAACTGATGAACCGCGGTGGTCTGATCCATTTCTACCTGTGTGAGTGCTGTATCCCTGTACTCGAGGGATTGAATTCCCGAGTCATTAAATATATATATAAAAATATAATATATATATATATGAGAACATGAGAAAATTAAAGCGAGAACTAAAACTTATTTTCAAACATGAAAATAAGATATGCCTTCAAAATGTAACTGCGGGTTACAGCCTGCCAGGCTACTTGATTTAGAATTCGTCCCTCGTCCTTCTCAACGTTTAACTTGTCCTTGCTGAAGGAACAGGCGATAAAATGATCATCCACCGTCTGCGTTCCTTGTAGTGTATTACAATATAAAACATATTGTAACACATATAACAATATATTGTGTAGATTTTACTTGATAGTCAGCGTCATCTTAAATATGTCACGTAGCTAAGATGGTTTAATTATTGATAGCCTACTAAGAGAGAAATGTTAAATCGGGCGTAAAATTTTGTAAATAGCAATACAGTCGTTACTCTGCAGAAATACATCCTACATTGCAATACATTACACGCACAACATCAACTGATTAAGGCAGAGGCAAATCAGTCATCAGTCTCCAAAGCCGTTTAGCAGCCATAATTCCCCCGTTTTTTTATTTATAAGGCGACCACATTCTTACCGTTCTGCGAAGCAACCGAATGCAGCATTAGTCCAACTATCGCCACTGAGAGGTACATTATTGCAGTTTTTCTCTTTTACCAGGTATCATCTACAAAGATCAAGGGACGAAAAGCCTGTGGGTAACAGGGTGAGGTTGGCTTGAGTGAGGCAGGACAGGATGGAGGATGCTACTGAACTGATGAAGCTGACCCGCACAATATCCCAATTGGGCCACGCAGAAATGCGTCGATTGACCCAGGCTGGTACCAAGGATACCTGAGCGGCTGAATGTGGACTCAGTGCACCGAGATCTCGACTAAAGAATCCAATAGGACCCTATTCTAATTTAGCAAAATCCCGCGAGATTCTTGAAGTGTACATACTACCACTTGGGGTCAAGGTACATACTTCGTATGTTTTACTATGGTTTGAGAATGGGTTGATGATATTGAGATGAAAGTCGTCAGTTTTAGGTCGTCTGAAAGCCTGTTTCTGCCACTATGGCCGGCACAGATTGCCAGGTGGTTTGTGGGTCAAGCTGTTAAATTCAGACACCTGGCTTAGCTCTGACCTCGGAGTGCAAACTGCAATTGGATTTATAATCCTATTTCGCTGTAAGCTCAGATAGAGTAGCATCACAGTCATACTTGCACAATGAGAATATGGGTTGAAACATGAATAACCGGAAATAGTTTATTCATGTTATTGAATGCTCAACTAAGATCAGCTTTTGCAAGGTGGGCTGTGTCAAAGTTGGCGTATGATCATGCATTAATGCATTGCATTGTTATGCATTGGTCCAGTTAACTGATATGAAAGCATGCCGCATATATTTTTATTCATACAAACCAAACACACACTTTTTTAATTTGTATTTGATCTAGTTTATCTTTACTTGGTTAAGTTCATAGTAAATACTGCCATCTACTGTCTATGAACATCCAAAGCCCTTAATAGATTCACAGGAGGGACAGACACTGTATAGACTGGAAGGTTGAGGGCTCAATAGAAAAAATCTAAATGGCATTTTCCTAAGAGGGTCTCAATTTTGTAAAGGGAGATTCCTCATAGAATAGGTTATATGTTTGTGTGTGATGGATGACTGCTTGAATGTGAAGAGAGTGAGAGCATGGAAAATGTTAATTTGTTGTGCTATAAAAAAAAAGAAAAGATTGTTAAAGCCCCATTATATTTTGAATGTAGCTTCACTAGATTTTCTCTGAGCGACTTATATATACATTTAAATGCTTTGGTATTTATATTTCCCTCCACTTCAACTCCCTCCTTCATCCATGTTTCAGGATGGTTACATTTCACAGGGTCCCATGCCTGTCATTCCCAGTTAACCAATCGCTTGTATAGGTGCAGACACAATGGATACGCCTTTCTTTGATGTGAACCAATGAGACCAGAAATGTGGTCCTCTGCCTGCAGGGCAAACCTTCCCACAAAAAACTTTTAGTCATGCACTACTGAACTCTGCATGTTCACAAATGTGCACCTTCTCTCAGAGTTTTTCTGTAGTACAAATCTCTTTTTCTGTAGCATTTAGTATGGAAAGGAGGCAACAATGGCTTTCAAGATTGAAGAGTGAATTTGGCAACAGCCCACTTGTGTCAAATGTGGCTTTTGGATTCATACTCATGGGCTTGGAGAAGCTAGTGGAACTGGAGTTTGAGTGCCCTTGCGATCCTAGATGGAACGGTTTGTTTTCGTCTGCCTTCTTCATCATTCCTGCTGTCATGGCTTTCATGCTGATGCTAATCATACAAGGATGCAGATACGACAGAGGGTGTGCAAGAACTGTGTCTATATCAAGCCTTGTCCCTCCCATTGTGTGGCTGATCTTGCTGTTCCTCGATGGACAGTATTTTGCCTGTGCAATGACAGACTGGAGTGGCAGGTTCGTCATCGTTGACAAAGCAGCACCTCAGAAATGGTGTGAGCCAGTCCTTGATGATGGCACGTTACAGGAACTCATGATTCACTCTCAGGAATTATTTGTTGAATCTCAGGTGAGGACAAAAAACACAGGTTTATAAAAAATATAATAATAATGGGGGGGGGTTCACGTGTGATTTGCTAAGGAAAGTTCAAACTAGTGTCTCTGTGTTTGTCTAAAGACATCTGCCACCATTGAAATACTCATTCTAAATCTCAATGGTAAACAAAACAAGGTAAAAGTTATTGCAGTTTTTGTGTTTTGCCTGTAACGCTGAGTCAGTCTGTTCTGTTTTTTTCCCCCATGATTCATGCTTTAGGTGATTGGCATTGCTCTTCTCATCTTTATCTGCGTGGGCCTCATAGTGTATGTGATCAGAGAGAGCAGTCAACAGGAAGATGAAGAAATCAACAACACTTATGAGATGAGATGATGTCACTGGTCATCTTTTTTGCAATTGCAGAGGATGCAAAGATCAGGTTTTCTCCATAATACCTCAAGACTGTGATCCGAATAAGGGTTTGCAGTGGTGGGGGGCAGTCACGTCCTAATGTTCAACCCTGTAAACCAAACATGGGCATGACACTTTTATAAGAAAAGACTGATACTCATTACTTATTTTTTATTGTAGTTCTAGCAATTCTCTGTCTGTGACAGACTTTTGAATATCATAAAATGCAGTAAGAATATGTATATAAGATATACAGTATCTACAAGACAATCAATAAAATCATTTTTTCCTCCATTTTTCATCAAGAATTCCAGTAGTGTTTATGTTACTAAACCAACAAAATATGGAAATACGCACAGGTTTCATGTTGTCATTCATGTTTCACTTTCCTCGTACAAAAAATTACTTTCCACAAAAACCTTATGATGAAAATGCTGGCTAGCGTCGCAAACAGCATTGCTCCCAGAAGGGTCACAAGCACATCCACAGAGTTATAAACGATCCATGACAGTTTGCTAGCCTGCGTCCTCAGGTGAGAAGCACCTTTGTGTCTCATGACAAACTCAATCCAGAATACAGCTCGGTCCAGTGGTTTGATTGGCTGGTCCCTGTGCAGCCTAGAAAGCCTCTGCATATTCTCTCTGTAAGATGGCTTGTATAGGACTTCCTTTAAGGCTGACAGGAAGGTGTTTCGGTCTAATGTGGAAAAGTCCACTATGGTAGCAGCTCCCTTTGCAGTCATTCTGGAAAGGTTATCTGGCTGGTCGTAAAGGAGAGGTAAACCTACCAAGGGAACGCCATGGTAGATGGCCTCCTGAACACCATTTGTCCCTCCATGGGCTACAAAGAGCCTAGTTTTGGGGTGTCCTAGCAGGTCATTCTGTGGCAGCCATTCCACAAGTAATGTGTTGTTACCCAGGTTACTGGGTCTTGGTCCAATGTACCTCCAGATGACCTTCTGTGGGACTTCAGCAAAAGCTGCTACAATCTCCTCAGTTATATCCAAAGGTAGCTGTCCCACTATCGTACCCAAGGACATCACAATGAGCCCATGGTCCCCGGAGCTCTGGACAAACTCCTCGAGATCTTGAGGCAGGGGCCTGGCCGGCTTGCATTGAAATCCAGCAACGTAAACAAAGTTTGGCATGGTGGGACGGGGAAACTCAAACACAAAATCGTTCCTCATCAACCAGATATCAGCTTCCTGGAAAAACTGGGAATAATCTACATCAGGACCAAAGTAGCGGTGGACTAAAGGTTTATAATTAGGTTCAGTTATAGAGGCCATTATGTAAGTCCCAAGTGTATAAGACAAAACATTAGTGACCCTTTGAGGGAAACTCATCTTGTCAGTCAGTTTTGTTGCAGTGAATGGACAATATGATAGAGGTGAGGGGGCAGTAACAAAATGAGCTTCGCCTTGAATTGTCCATCTGACATTGTACACAAGAGGGATGCGAAGACGACGAGCCAACATTGTTCCCCCTCCAATCGCCGGATCTGTTAAAACCACATCAAACTCGGCTCTCTGAAAAAATCGAATAAGCTCTTCGTTTTCAAATAACTCAACAACCATTTCACTCATCCTCTTGTGTAACTTGAAAAAATGCCCATGTACCTCCAGCTCGATATTGATACGAGACCAAACACGGGACCAAAAATATGATACTTGTCTTTGTATTTCCAGTTGCCGGGACACAGATGTAGTAAAGAATTCCTCTTCAAATCCACCTGTTTTGGGAATCGTGATAGATGTGTAGAAAGAAGACTTCTCCTTAATGTACCAGTTATCTTCAGGCCGTATCACTGTAATCTCATGGCCTTTGGAGTGGAGCTCTTCTATGAGGACTTGCATGTTTACCCAGTGACTCCCATCCAGTGGGAACACTAAAATCTTCCCCCCATCAATAGTGGACATCATGCTGAAAAGCACTGTACATACAACCAGGACTGTGTCGTGCATTTTAATCCTCCAATAGACATGCACTAAAATAACAAGAGAGAAAAGGATCATGTACAGTATAGAGCAATATTTGTGTTTTCAAATGGATGTAGTTACAGTGGTATGTTATCTGTAACGCAATACTGAGACACTCAGTCTCAAGAACATCTAGCCGATCCTTTAAAAGCTTGATGTTTTTTTGTTGTAAACTTGACTTCTTTAACACGAGTTATTATTATGACACACAACAGTTTATCACATCCAACTACATCAGATTTAAGTTCAACAAAAGCATTATGAAGAAAATTCTGAGGTAATATGTGTTAATAATAATTAGTAATATGTTATATTCAAAATGTTACAACTTACCAACAAAGTCGTCAAATAACTTCAAAGCTACTAATTATCCAGACTCCTGTCAAAATACTGTCTTCTTGAAGGACAGCAAGTTGAATAATTGAGTTGTTTTGAGAGCAGAAAATAGTGTACTCCTCCCCTCTGAAACCCACATGACTTGTTTAAGAATTCAGTTTGTCCTAATCTCAAAGGGTACCTTGCACCACCTACCCTTGTGTACCCATACACAAAGCTGATGAACTGTGAAATTGAAATATAATTCTGGTATGGTGGTTACAAAAGCTCCGTGCCTGCATACAGAAAAAGAAAAGCTACAAACTTGTAATAGTATAACTGGTGTAATTTGGTGACAGGTTTGAACATTCATTTGAATAGATAAAGCCTGCTTTTACTATACCTCAAGTTCAAGGACTCCTTGTTGTGTAATATTTTTGCAAGCCCTAAGCCCAATGTTGTTATAGGGCAAAGTTGACCTAATTTTTTCTAAAGTTGTAAATTATTAGTGTTTCCTTCTTGTGGACAGTATCTTGTTTATTGTAAGGGTTTAATCATGCATGTTAGGTAAATAAATGTTTCTTATACCAACCTGATGTTGAATCTCAACCTTTGCAGATACACATAACTGAGCTTTTGTTCCATTGGTGGTAAACTCTATGTGTAAACTACCAGCTACTTCCTAATGTTCACTGTTTGAATACACGGTGTAGTATATCTTTTCATATTGTATGATGTAATTACTTCATTTGATGCACTGGCACCCCAGAACACTGACGACAGGGCTAGTGTTTCCGTTAATCTCATTGAATGATGCCAGGCCTCTTCAGAGCACGTCTTTACCAATGTTCTGTTGTTCACCTGTGTCTTGTCAAAGGACTGAGTAGATTTCCTGTTTTTCCTGCTTTTCCCCAGCCCATACTAGACCTCCAATGTACAGTAAGAATCATTTGATGCTGCGATATACAGAACAGAAGTTACATAGGGGGTGCATTTCTCGGCAGGGCTGGAAATGCATTTGAAGGACATGCACCCCCTGTTACCTCTGACAGGCCACATGTACGAAATTTACGCTGGTTTCTCATACTAGTCTATATATACAGAACATAAATTGTACGGAGGGCGCATTTCCTAAACGGCCTCTCTTACCCCTTCATTAGAATCAGGTGCTTTCGAGCAGGGAAACATCTAAAACTTGCAGGACTGCTTGCAGGCCCTGAGAACCAGCGATGAGAAACACTGATTTGAAGTATACATGCTATTTTTATTGCATAAAAATAAAATGATATGCATGCATTTAATGGATGATTGATCATTTTTTGTGTGGTTAAAAAATTGATTCACTGAGAGCAGACCACTATGGTAGTTAAATGTCTGGTCAACAAAATAAAGACAATTAGTTTGACAATGTATGGCACTTTTATTTAGGGTTATTCGGTACGGTAGGCTTGCAGACTTGAGAGTTCATCAGATAACTTTCCATGTCCTAATGTCGTCCTTTTGTTCTTGTAAAAACAGGTCATTATCTGATCAGACTGAATTGCCCCTTTCAATGGTCATGTGACTCCTATTACAAAGAGCCCGGTCTTCACACCTGGACCAAACTTATCTAAATGTGTTCTGAAATATTGGAAAACAAAAGAAAGCAACAAAGAGATTGTAAAGATAAGACTTGGGGATGATTAACAGCACATTTAGACAACACACGCTTACTGTGTTACCACTGCATCCATTGGCTGTCAATGGGGGTGGAGGTATGACAACTCATAAACTTGCAAGGTTCTGCCAGTGACGTAGACCCAAGAACTGACTTATAAAAGTCTAGTTTTCCTACGTCGAAACCGCTAGAACAAGTAAATGATGTGGATGCTCTTGATAGTGGGAACCTTTTGGGGGTTAGTGTTAGGGTCAGAGAACCCTTCCTCTGAGGCCCAGACCCTGACGAGCCTCCACTGCCCATCGTGTGAACGTATTCACTGCGCTCCACGCAGGGCCCTCAAACTCCAGTGCAACGGTGGCATCACCACAGGCATCTGTGGCTGTTGCCCTGCCTGTGCCAGGACAGTCGGGGAGAGCTGTGGAGGAACATGGGACTACCTGGGCAAGTGTGACAAGGGCCTGGTGTGTGTTTATCAAGAGACTGCTGATGGCAAACCAGATGAAGAGCGACAAGGAATCTGTAAAGCAGGTAACCACTTTTTCTCCTAAGTTCCTGTGGAAAACCAGAAGAGTTCCATTGTATGTCAAAAACATTTCTCATGATAATGAATTCTCATCCTCCATGATTCCCCTTTCAGGCATGATTCTTCACTTCAGGCATGATTCTTCACTGTCATTTAACATGCAAACTGTGCCTTACTGCACTTAAGTCCGATTTATGAGCTGGTAAAAAATGATATGTGGTCAAGTCTTCCTTTGATTCAAAAGCACTTTCACTGACAGTTAAAACATAATTACACCTCTTATCTTGACCATGCAAGATGTCTTATCCATAGACATGCAATCGACACACTTTCATAGTCAAGTAGTAAATGCATTATTCATAATAACACTTGGCTGGTTCAAGATCATTCTTCTCCATTCGTCTCCATTCAGAATTTATGTATTTTTCACTGTATGTTTTCACTTTAGTTCTTGAGTCCCTAGATGTGGAGAGTTGTCGACCAGAGTGCACCTTGGAGTACTGCCAGACCAACCCCTCTGAGATCTGCTCAGCCCGGTGGGGTCATGTAGACGAGAACACAAAACCATTTTCCTTCTGACAAAAGCATCATGGTAAAACATGCCTGTGTCTGCTGTAGGTCAGTGCTGCTGGAAAAGCAACATTGCCACGGTCCTTGTCAACACACCTCGTGCTCCAGCTGTCTGGTTCTAAGACCCCCATCCTGCTCCCACACTTGTCCTCCCTCTGACCCATCCTGCCTGCATCGTTTTGGGAGGTGTGTTCACAACCACATGTTAGCCCCCCATAACCCTATCTGCCACCAAAACCTGCAGGTGAGTTTCTTACCAAACTTGTCTCACAGTTAGCCTTTTTACATTTACATTACATTTATTCATTTAGCAGACGCTTTTATCCAAAGCGACTTACAAGAGAGAGCTTTTACAAAGAGCATCAGTCATTGAGCGCATTGAGTCATTTCTCATGTTCAGTGGAACCCTCCTGATTACATTATAGAATTGTAAAGTTGTGTCTTCTCTCCACAGACAAATATTCAAGGACACTTTCTTTGCTTCATCCCTGCCTGCCCAAATGCACTAAACTGAGGCTTAGCAACTAAAGAAAAGTTCTAGTAGTGGACCTTTGCTGAAATGTAGCAGAAAAACAGATGGCAGCTATTTTTCTAAACTGTATTGGTATAACTTGATCACGATCTATGCATTGATTTACTGTCAAATAAATTTGCACGCATATCATGAACAAAATTATACATTTTATAATACCAGCCTTTTATGTAGCCCTCATACTAAATGTAGCTGTAACAGAAGATGAAGAGGGATTCTCCCATTTCAATACAATATTCTCCATTAAACAGTGTTCCCCAGAACAGGATCACACAATCAGTAGTCACTGAATAACAGACTGTTTATGAGCCTGCAATTATAACAAAGGCAAGTTTGTTCTCTGTGCTTCAAATCTTCATATAAAACTGTTTGTTCATAAATATTTTATCAGAGAAAAAAAGAGTTCAATGATTTTGCACAATTGGGAATCACAGAATTTTTACGTTTTAGTTTAAAGATTTATTATTCAAGAAATATATCTGTGGTAAGAGATCCAAAAACATACGCTATATGAACATAAACTTGACTTTCAGAAAAAAATCCTTAGAGGAAATGTCTTTTCATTTCAATACAACATTTATAATAAATACAATGTATGGTGAGAATCTAGTAATTGTACCTTCTACGGTTCAAGTATGAAAAAAACTCATTGTGTTCAAGCAGGCAATCAAAAGGCCCAAAAATATCTAGAAATGGGTTGATTACAGATCCTTATTTTAAATGAAAACATCAAGTCTGGAGTCGCAAGATGCATCAGACAATATGAACACAGAACACCATATGAAGGAGTCCAGAAGTGATAATAGTAGCTAGATCTGTTACATTGTTAATATGTTTAATGATTAATTCCTAATTCCTGGCAAAACCCTTTATACTCCTATCCTTGCACAGGTCAACATATTGTGCCGTGTCGATAACTTGTAACTGCCTCCCTCTAAAATCTAACACAGATCTCTCCATTTTGGGTCTAGTCTTAATATCTTAAAATGTAATTGGTTGGATGTACACGATGACATCTTCTGAATATGTTGCAGTGATAACAGTGAATATAGGAAGAGAAACAGAGTCTCGATTGTCTGTGTAAGGCAAGGCACTGAGGAGGGGAGTCCTCTGTCACCGGAACAGTCTTTGCCAAAAAGACAGGAAGGTGGTGGAATTGAAGGCACCAATGAATATGAGCAACAGAAGGTAGAGGCTCATCATGACGACAAAATGATGTCTGACTAACCATGAGGTGCCGCGGGTATGTCTGAAAACAAACCCACAGAAGCATCAACAAAACTACCCCTTAATGTTCCAGTTTGTTTTTTTAGCATAACATCTAATCCGAAGGGATTTACAAATCCTGCTAAATTAAAGTACAACAAAAGATAAAGGATTATACGTGGATGGCATGAAATGCCTTAATGACACTGAGCCTGGTCTTAGTATGTAGCAGTTATTCTCTCCTAGTACACCTGGTATTAAAGGAGTATTACGCTGTTTTTATGCACCTGCTTTTGGCAGGACTTACCTGGACAGGTGTCTTCTTTGAGAGTACACAAACAGGTACTTGACTCTGAGCAGCTGATTGTTGGTGACCACAAAGTACTTCTGAGGGACCTCCCCTCCTTCGCTGTTTCTGGCCCGCGAGCGTTGGCGATCAACAGTCTTGTCTGAAACCAGTGGAAGGATTTAGTGAGTTTAAGGGTGAACATGAACCATCATGTACATGTTGACATGTAAACTATGCGATTTGTGAAGCAGCTTTCACGCCAGTCCTTTGCACACCTTTACTCTTAAGCTGGCACTTTACATCTGGGTGATCGATGACCTCACACATGGCAACGCAGCTCAGGAGCGTTCCTAGAAGACTTTCCCGCCACCCATTGCTATGAGGGCTGTAGAGTACAGCCAAGCTGAGGTCACTGGTCAGGTAGGTTCCCTCCCCAAACAGTGAGGTCTATAGAAGGGACATATTTAACAGCTGTCAGGCTTTCAATCTCAACTCTCATTCCCATCAGGACCAAAGTGTGTTAACTGGTGTCTAAAGCAATGACATCATGTGAGGCAAGTATTTGGAAAAAACATAGAATTGCCATTATAGAAGGACTGATGAGGCAATAGCTGGTTACTTTTACAAAACTAACCTTGTTAAGGTGACAGTGTAGCCCATTGTGAATGATTGAATGAAAGTTTTCTAAGCGGCTGCCATGGAATGCATAGAAAATGTCTCGACCGTCTCTTGTCTTCTCAAAGTTTGCATTCATTTGGTCACAATATTCCAGTTCAAACAGGAAGTCTGGGACAGGCGCAGAAATCCCCTCACTCTCAGTCAGCTTATACAGTTTAGCATACTGTTTCAGTTCAGCAGGCAAGACCAGAGAAATTGGACAAATCAAATAAGTTGTAGAAAACATTTTATAAATGATTAAGAATTCATTGACATTGACATAAGCAGCTGTTCTGTTGAAATATGAATTTGAAATCAGTCTCTGTTAGATGTATCTGAACAGAACAAAAGGTAACTCAAATGTCAAACTCAAATGTCAAACTCAAAAATAGGCTATCTAGTGTGTGTGTCTTATTATTTAATAATACAGTAATTTATTTTGTACCTGTATGGACACAATCATATGCATCATCATGTATGCGGCCAACAGAACAAGGGGGAAATACAAATTCTAGGTTTCTACCTCTTCTTTTTGTAGTGTCTTAACAGCAAAGCTTCTGGAGGACAGAACCCAGTGAACAAGAGCCAGATGTTGGTGTCCTTCACCAGGTCTTAACCTCACCAACTCTCTCAGCCCAGGCAAAGAGTTCACCTCCCTTAACTGGAGGGGAGGGAGGCAAAAACTTAACAACAACAAGGCTATGTATTGTATTCTAGTATAAGTCTCTGAAAGATTAAAAAAACTCACGATCGTACAATTTTGTGCTTGAAAATGTGTTTTTACTCACCAATTCATCAAACTCCTTGCTGTCCACACTAATGTATCTAGGTGGAAACGGTCTTAGAACCGAGTCCCTCTTGTAGTGCTGCGCAGCTGCAACGAATAGGCTGCAGCGCAGATCTGCAGCTGCTGGGTCCCTGTGCAGGCAGGAGCACACCAGCTCTCTAACGGCCTCAGCTGGGAGTGGAGGCTGCATTCCCACACTGAAAACAACCGAGAATAACTAAGGTTTAAATCTGTCTAACACACGTACACTAGGGGGTAAAAACTTTTGTTCACATAACCACAAAATCGTACTGCATCAAGCACAGTCACGGCGTGATAGAGGCACCAGAAAAGTCCAGAATCACTAAGCTCACAAAATATATATACAGTATATAAAAATACTCTCTTCACTAGCCAGGTGTAGATAAATTTTTCTAATATCTGATAAAAAAATCCCCTGTCTCTCCAATTACTTATACCACTACAGAATCAGTTAGTTAGATAGATTTGCACTGCTGACATGACACAAAAACATTTCTAACGTGACAAATCCAGCAAGTCTTATCTAGTTTCCACTATTTTACACCAGAGAGGCTGGACAAGCTAGTGCTTCCTGTAACTCCTTCTACCTTAACACACATCCTTAGCTAGCGTCAGTTTATATAAGAGACAACATGAAACAAATCATGTTAACCAGAATAAGCAAATTATTCAACATATGTAACCCTATGTTATGATACCATGTGTACATTACGGACAAACTTACATTGGTTTTAAGCATAACAAGACAGCTTCCTGAACGGTTGGGGTCACATCATCCGGGGATGTTGGCAGTTAATGATGACGACGGCATCCGGAGACCGATTATTTTTTATTTTATTTTATTAATATCAGAATAAACATAACAAATCTGCAGACAGTAGTAACACATAAATGAATTAGAAATGTATACAAGGGGATGTACAACACAATATATACAACATAGAAAAATCTGATGAATTTATGGTGTGTGTTGTTGTGCCACCAGATGCACGGTTGTCAGTAAAGGTACCCCCTCGGCCCACGACCCACTTGACACAGAAAGTGAAGGATTTTTGTCTTGTCACAGCAATTAAACGGAGTGGAGATAGATATGCCCCTTTTTTACTGTACACTTTTAAATGTTTTCCTGCTCCAAAACACCTGTGGAAGCCTGATAATGACCCTTCATTAAAATCAGGTGTTCTGGAGCAGGAAGACATCTCAAACTTTCAGGACAGTGGCTCTTTTATTTCTATGACAGTGGCCCCCTAAGAACCAGGATTGTTCATCCCTGATTTAAACTTTTAGTTCCCAATTTTCCAAACTTGTCTCAAGAGGGCAGTAGAGACTACATAAAAATGAAATAATTACCTGCTACTCCATGTAACGCAAAGAACAACATCTCTGTGTGTCAGAAGCATGGATGTATAAATAAGAAGAAGTCAGAAGAAGTACTGGAAGTCAAAGAGAAAAAGCTTCCCAATATCTCCAGTTATGATCTCCAGTAAAGATGGGGCTTGGTCCTCAGCAGGACCGGTGGTCTTCATCCCCCCTGAGCCACTGTTTCCAGAAGCACAATAAGAATTCCCCTTGTAGACTTTCTAAAACTGAACATATAAACCTTAGGGGTCCGTTAATTAAGTCACAAGTACATGTACGTAAAGGGACAGCTGATGAGTAGGTAATACATTTAATGTTTTGAATGACTCATTTTAATCATGGCCAGGAGGAATAATCTGAAGCGTCTCTAAGGAAGAAAAGGGTCGTTTGAGACATTATGCAGATCATTGCAGTGTCATTCCTCTCCACAGCAGCAGGGGGCGGACAAACAAACATCCCCGGTCTGAAATCAAGCAAACGCCAACGTTTTTCACGTAGCCAATTTGTTTTCATCGTACTTTACCCTTTCAGCTTATCATTATATTTAACAACGTGTAGTATTATATAGTAAGACATTTTAATCGTTTTGGCATGAGACTGTGTATGAAATGAATAATTTGGAAAAGTCCACCACGGGTAACTTTGAGGTACGTGTGCCACAAAATGTTGCTGTCAACAGTCATTGTTTTTAAATCAGCTGTAAAGTGTCAATGTTGCTGTCAACAGTCATTGTTTTTAAATCAGCTGTAAAGTGTCGATGTTGGGTGACGTTTCTGTCATTTACGATGGCTTTAGGCTATACAACCAAATGAAAAGTTATCTTACTGTATAGAAAAAAAAAAGAAGCATTTCACGTGCAAGTACTAAACATATTTTTGGATGTTATTTGTAAAATATATAGTAAGAAACTGTTATTTATACATTGTACTCAGGCATCTGCAATGGACAACCATGGGTTATCAACTTCCTTGTCTCACAAGGAGAAAGAGAACCGGGAACAGACAGAACCAGGCCCTGGTGGCCCTCAACTGGTGTGCAGGTTCTTCTCACAGGGACGGCAGTGTAATTTTGGGAACAAGTGTCGTTTCCTCCATCAACAGAAAGATGTTAGATCTGCCAAGTATGAATTAGAAAAAAGTACAAATAAGCAAACAGACCAGGGAAGCCCACTGTCGGAGGTCACCCAGACCAAGGAGTCCAGCTCTGGAGAAGGAGGTCACAGGTCTGGCCAAGCCAAACATGAGAGAGCTAAACGCCGGCCCTGCCGATATTTCCTCTCTGGCTTCTGCTCCATGGAGGATAAATGCCGTTTCTGGCATCCAGAGCATATCTCTCAGTTTGACGTCCATCCTGTACAAAGAGATGCAGCCAGAGTCAGGCCAAGCCTACACGTGCCTTGTACCCCTCATGAAGTAAGACTCGGCGATCTGACAGATGATCTGTCCAAACAACTGCGAGACACTGAGATTAAGCAGGTGACAAAGCGTTTTCCCAAAGAAAAGCTCATTATCCAGGAACGTGATGATGGCCAAGTTACTTTCTACAGGTTCTCAATTGAGGCCACTGATCCAGACTGGGTAATAATTAAATTTCCATATTGCTTCACAAATAAGATGGAAACATTGTTTTCTTTATTTCTAAGCCTTTTGTCAAACTTGGCTGACAGAGTTTCAGCCAATCTAAATCCCGGCCTCAATCTAAATCTTTGTTACTTTCACAGCCTTTTGACCTCAAAGAAGTTGATGTTATGGTTAGCTTCCCAGAAAAATATCCTCAAGAGGTATACACACATTTATCATTACTTAAATCATTATCTAACTATGTGCAAAAGTTAATGTAAAACAGATTTAATTATATCTTTTCATAGATTTTCACCATAGATATACCCCAGGACCAGGATTTGCCTTCGGTGATGGGACAGTAGGTTGAATTAATGCAGGTACACTGTTATTAAACAAATTGTTGATGTCAGTTCTGTTAAATTTATTTTTGTGTCCATGCAGGCATGTGCAGCGGGCCTCCTTGGAGTGGCTGCAGGCCAAGCATGCCACCAATCAGCTGATGGGGAAGGTGGAGCTGCTCTTCCGGCCTTTTCTTCGTTGGTTGGACCGGAGCTTAGAGAGGCTGTTTACGGAGGGAGCCAGGCTGGTGAGACACCTCTACTCTAACTGTTGAACTTAAACACAGGATAGGCAGCTTTTGCAGATATAGCCATTTTAACTTGGCCTTATAAGGTTAAATATCCCTCTATAATACCTTTGCGCTACCGTCAGCCATTTGCCTATTCCAGGGGGTGATTTCAAACGTGCAACTTCTTTGTGTCTCCGTAGCTGAAAAAAGACCTTGACGTTGCGAGAGCAGGCCTGGAGTTTGTGCCATTTCAGCAGCTTCAGGCAGCGGTGTGCAAGGAGCCGGGTGGCAGTGACACCGCTGACCCTGTCGTCTGTACTGCAACTACTGAGGAGGGAGAGGAGAAGGAGGGGACTGAGGAAGAGTGGGTCCAAGATGACCCTGGATGTGATTACCAGGAGGAGGAGGAGGAGGAAGTTGGTGGCCCAGTGGAGAACATCAAAACCAGTAATCCTCGGCGAGGCACTGAGGTCAAGCTGCTGGGTCTGACGCTGGGGGAGCAGACGGCCACTGTGGTTGCCAGACAGATCACCATGTGTCTGCAGTGTAACAGGTAAGACCAGCCTTTTCACAATGCACAATGCAACAGTCAACGCACGTCCATCCCCTTGCCTGATGAGTTTATCCATCGGCGCATGTGTTCAAGTATAGCTGACTACAGCTGGTCTGTGTGTTATCGTCAGGTGTAAGGTAACAGCGGATCTCACATTGAGTGCAAAGAGCCCCTGCACGGCCCAGTGTGAGAAATGCAACTCTGGGATCAGTGCTGCGTTCAGACCCAGCATGCTCCATCAATACAGTAACGTGCTGGGCTACCTGGACCTGAGCAATGCTGTTCCTGTGGACCTGGTCCTCCAGGACTGTGTGCTCATAGTGGGCTGCCTTAGCTGCTCCCAGGAGGGCCCTCTGGAGGTGAACTAGCTTACATGTTCAAAAATTACAGTCAATAATTATAATATTACAAATACGAACGATAATATTACAAATGCTAATTACAATACAAATGTGTTGACATGTTTTTTATCTCCTCAGAATCTTTTGTATGGTCAGAGTTTAGCTATGAACTGCCAGCACTGCCACAGCAAACTGAGCATCTTGGTCGACAGTACAAGGTTCCAGTACATTCCACCATGTTCTAAGGACAAATCAGGTCAGAGCACACTTGATAGTGACTCATTGAGTTAACAAGTTGACCATCAGGTTAACCTCAGAGTAGTCTGGTTTATCTCCTCTGTCTTCAATAAAGATGTGGTATCTCAAGCTCTCAAGCATGCTTTTTTTGTCTGCTGTTCGCAGGGAAGAGCAACACTTCACTGAAGTATCGGCAGAATATAAGAGACCCAGCCGTACAGCTGGGAAAACCACTGCCTGGAAAGGGATCCTGCAAACACTACAAACAGAGTCATCGATGGTTAAGGTCCGGGTTGCGTTTGAATCATTCTCTGTGTTTAAAAAAATTGGGAAATGGGTTCCAGCTGAGGCCTGTGTGCGTGTGTGTTGCCAGGTTCCCATGCTGCGGTCGGGCCTACCCCTGTGATGTGTGTCATGACGAGGACCAGGACCACCCCATGGAGCTGGCCAGCAGGATGATCTGTGGCCACTGTGCTAAAGAACAGGTCAGGCAGATGAACCAGCATCATGCAGTGGATCTGCCCTATGTACTGCCTATGCCAGGGGTCAGCAACCCTGGTCATAGGGAGCTACTGTCCTGAAGATTTTAGATGTTTCTCTACACCACATCTGATTCTAATGAAGGATCGATATTTAGCTCTGTGGAAATGACTCTTCGGTATAATATGCACAGTGGCTCCCTAGGACCAGGGTTGTCTACCCTTGGCCTGTTCCATAGGCAGAGATTGCCTGAGTTTGACCTTTTGTGAATGTGTCCTTTGCAGCCGTACAGCAATGGGAAGCCCTGTGTGTGCTGTGGGGGCATGATGACCCGAGGGGCCTGCTCCAGCTACTGGGAGGGAGGACTAGGCTGCAGGAACAAAGTGAAGATGAACAGGTGCTGTCATAGATGGACACCAGTTAGGGGCTTCTACTCAATCTAAATGTTGAGGAAAATGTAGGTAAATTGGTACAGTTAAGGATGCATCACGTGTCCCTTTTTATTCACAGGAATGATCGGCATAAATATGCGAACACGAGCAAAACTGTGTCGCGGAAAGCAGCAAGTGAGAAGAAGTAACAGTAGTTCAAATGAAGGCAGTGATTCTTCAATCAATCAATACATGTTATAGTCGTTGCACAACTGTACAATAAAATTCAATTGATTTAACTCAAGAGCTACAAGAGTTAACTTTTATGACGTGTGGTGAGAAGGTGAGATGATATTGAGTGTACTATGACTGGGGTGTTTTTAGCTTGAAGTGATACATGAACACAGCTAGTTATGTTAAGGTCATTTTAGGGGCAATACCAACTGGCTCATCTCAGAGAAGAGAGATAGATAACCAACCTTCCTGTCAAGACAAAACGGCACCCCCAAAAATCCTTTCAATTCATTTTGGGATTTGTGTTTTTTCGGTGGTAGCATCGCAACAACAATGGGTTAAACTACCAATAATATTACAGTACATTACAACATATTTCACAAATTTGTACAAGAGTACAAAAGCCTTACTACAGATCTAAGCATATGTTTCACTAATCTGCAGCAATAATCCTTAATCTTTCGTTTCAATTGCCAGGTACATGGTGAAGCAAACGTTAAATAGATTATTTCGGATTTACGAAATGATCTGTAACCTTCTACTTAAATTCTGCAATCTCATCGTTTTCTTGTTTTTGCATATGCACATTCCACATACCAGCAGTAGCCCAGATTGGCCAGAAGTTCAGTGATAGGAATGTACAGGATACATGCAGGCGGTGGGGCTCACATCAGCGTTTTCAATGTTGTACATAACTTGCTAGGATTTATGGTCTTAAATCAGTTTATACAGACATTATGTAATGGAGCAAAGTTTAGGTATGATTATTAAGATAAATACAAAAAGCAAATGTCTCTGTTTTGTGAGCATGCACGTCTTATAGGAACATGAAATTTGAAACATGAAAAAAATGGGTTCATAAATTAATGAGGAATATTATCATCTCCACAGACCGGATGCAATATACATGGGAAACTGAGACAACCAGATTTGACCTCACCCCCCCCCCCCCCCCCCCCCCACACACACACACACAGAAAAAAAAAATACTTTGTTTCTATAATTTAAATTTTAAACTATAATTTGCCTACTAATCACCTGCTTTGCTCTGGCTGGGTATTGGTACTGTGACCGGGAACCTATTGGGGTGATTTTTTGGTATATAATTACATGGATTTGGTTAATCTTTTAGGAAGGACTTATTGTTGAAAGTAGGTCTGGCTAGAAAATACCATACAGCTGTCTCATTGCACTTTTTGACCAAAGTCCTTCACTCAGCACTATATATAAGTGAAGGACTTTTAACCACAACATTCAGATGCATCCAGAACCAACAAGATGTGGAACAGCAGTGAGGTGCCATTACAGTTGCCTACCTTTGGGTCCACCGACAGGCTTCTGCAGCCTGTTTGGGACTATTTGCTCCTCCATCACTTTCCTGTCATCTCCTCTCCTTTCTTCGTGGTCCTGATTGCCTTCTCCAGCTACCTCTTCTTCAGTCTTCCCTTTGCTGTCCTGGACCTTCTTGGAGAAAAGGTCCCCTTTTTTCACAGCTACAAAATCCAGCAAGAGCGAACTCCGACGATAAGAATGATGGCTAAGAGCTTCCTGAGGTGTGTGTACAACAATCTGGTGTTTGTCATCCCTGCCGTGGTGATCAACCAATACATCATACCTTCACCCCTGCTGCCAATCAATGCTCCGACTGTATCAGAGGTCTTGATTGATGGACTCGGTGCACTGCTTTTGTTTGATGCGCAGTACTTCATCTGGCACGTTGTACATCATAAGAATCCCCACCTGTATCGCTGGGTTCATGCCATCCACCATGAGTATATGGCCCCTTTCTCTTGGTCCACTCAGCAGCTAAGTGCTGCCGAACTGTTGGCTGTTGGATTCTGGAGCAACATAGACCCACTCCTGCTGAAATGCCACCCTCTTACCAGCTGGATTGTTGCTGTCTTCAGCATCTGGTTGTCAGTGGAAGACCACATCGGTTATGACTTACCTTGGAGCCTTCACCACCTGGTGCCATTTGGTTTGTTAGGCGGTGCACCTGCTCATGACATGCATCACCAAAAGCCAAACAGTAACTTTGCACCTTTCTTCAGCCATTGGGACAAATTGTTTGGGACAGCTATACTCCCAGGAAGGGAAGCTCAGAAAAAACTCAAGTAAATATGGTTGCAAATGTATTGTATTCATGTAACTACTGTAAATAGGCTGCATTATTTCAAACTGTTGGAGGTATTCCTTGTTACTAAGTAAATAAAGATATATTTTCTTATATTTCTTTCATTCATTTTTTGAAGTCAATTTCACAGAAAATCTTCATCAACAACCACATTATTCAGTGTCACAGGTATCTTAAATGTACAGGTACAGGTGTTGATAACTAGTATTATATTGCAAAATGTAAACCTTTGCGATTTAGATAAGACATCCATGGCTGGTCAAAAAAGGAATTTGCCAATGTAACAGGTTCTTGTTAAAAAGGACAGAAACTGCTTGAGGAGACATGAACAAAGACAAATGTTAGGATTTTATTGTCAAGTACACAGAACACAGACAGGGCCCTGAAATTCTTCAGAGAACGAAAAGCATCCTGATATAACATGACATTTAGATACTCAGAACATGGGTAACACCTAAAATAAGCTAACAAATAGTATGATAAACCTCTTAACAGTGTAATACCCACAGTTTAGTCCCACTAATCATTGTAAAATATTACGCATTCTTACACTTTGTAAATGTAACATTCGGTTCATACTGCTTACAGGGTCTCCTCGTGTTTTGAAATAGATTAAAAGCTTTAATGGAGTTAGTTTGAAGGAATTACTCAATAAATTAACTTGCAGGTTTTTGTGAAACATTAGCAGGCAATGAAGAGGTCAGCCAGCAACACTGATTCATAGTAATAAAGATTACAAATAATAATATACTACTTTTACAGTTTTGAACGTTCTAAATATAATCTGAATGTTAAATGTATATCCAACTTACTCTTGGTCATGTCCAGGTGAGAAATAATGCCTATCTATAAATTTTGTTGCTTGAAGCATTGATAAGCATTGATTGATTCATTAGGCAGCTTGCTAAAGCTTGTTTTTACCTTCATAGCCCTAAGTAAGTAGTAAGATGTGACTAGGTATGTTAGAGGTTGTTACCTCTGTAAGTGTATACTGCACTCACAGAAGCTGAATTGGTCTTGTAGATCTGGTGCATTTGAACACAAAACCTATAGGCACCAAGTTCAACCAAGTTAACAGTCCTAACATATCCTTCTTATTACAATGTTATTCTTTTTTTTTACTGAGGTTCAACACAGGAAAAGCTGCTAGACTTTAATTAGACAAAGAGCACTGGGTGTACTGGAGCTTAATCTTCTTAGTTCAGAGAGTTCAAACCCAGAGTTCAAATATCTTTCAGAGAGTTCAAATCTACGAAGAAACAAAGAACCCAAAGAAGTACAGAAAAATACTGAATCATGCAACAGCATTGATGAAGATATGTGCCTCAAAAAAGTATTTATTTGGCTCAGGCAGTATAAAGAAAAACACTAATAGAAGTGACATGTCTCGCTCTGAGCAACAACAAAAAATTATGTTCATCAAGGCATCAATGAATGCTTTTGTTTAGATACTGTACAAACATGTTAGCAATATGTCCAATATTCTCCGTTGGGTGTGTTTTGGAGTAACTGATGAACTGGCGACGTAGTTTCCGAAGCTCCACCATGTTGAGACTTCGTGTGAGTTCTATGTTTGGAATCAGGTTAAAGGAAACACCAGGGGAAATCATTCTGAGCTGCAAACGACCGTATAAAATATCATTATAATTACATGTTGCTACATCAAACAACAATATCAAAAAGGGATGATGGTGTAGAACGCTGGGAAGTTTAAATTGAGCCAGAGGAACAAAGGATCCGATTCCGTGGGTTGTCTTCTGTCAAGCCAGCCAAACTAAATCTCCTTTCCAACATCCCACACACTTGAAGGCAAGCCCTTTCATTGGATTCCATTGCTCTGCTGCTATCTGGAATTAACTTAATCATGGTCTTTGATGCCTACCCCTACCCCTGGCAAACTCTTCTAAGAAGTCTGGTCATTTAATTCAGGCTGGCTAACTCAAGTCAGTTTCAGACATATGGTGGCAATATAATTAAACAGGGCAAATAACTGAACAGTTATACTTGGTTGGCCTTTCCATCTTTTGCCTTGTATGTGAATAACAATAAATGTATATATTAATGAAATTAAAAGGATATCTTTTCTGTAGCACCTGGCACTGCAATGAGATCACCGGGAACACTTGTCTTCTGTGAGTCCAAAATAGCCTGAAAAACAGAAATGTAATCAGACAAATGGGTTCCAAAAGAGCAGTTCAAGACTACACCAGCAAGTCTGAACAATGGGAGTCAAAATCTGGGAAGCTTTTGGATTGACAACCTCACCATCAATACATCTTGTGTGACCTTGTCCAGCTCATACAAAAAGTTTGTGGATGACAGTGGTTGCTGTAAAAGAGGCCATATTAAACCATGTGCATCATATATGAACCATTGCTAACAATCATAACAGATGATTTGACCAAATTGAAATTAAACATGAAAACATATGTAGTTGTTATGAAAGCACGAGAGTGATCATGAATGTCAGATTGCTGCACTTCTCACACTCTGCGTAGACTGGTTAGGGGGTGGGGCTTTTCTTTTGAAGATAGCGTCTGAGATAGCATCAAAGTGAAGTGTGTCTTCTTTCTGAATAGTGAAGAGTGGACTGTCCCATCTGTTTCGGGAATCTGGTGCTTCGAACCTCAAAACTAGCGCATCCAAGCTGCAAAAACAAACACATGAATCTACATCTGAGAGAGAGAGAGAGAGAGAGAGAGAGAGAGAGAGAGAGAGAGAGAGAGAGAGAGATTAATGACAACATACTTACATCTCCTGAGTATACTGCTCATCTGCATCCCTTTGTGTATTCCATTCGGTACTAATTTCCGCTGATGTTAAACAGTACACCTACGACGCATAAAACAAATCACAATAATAACATTTATGAATTATAATCATTTTCAATAGGCTTTATGTGTTGTGCAAACACTGATTGGAACTAATAATAATACAATGCTGTAAAAGGGGTTTACTGCTGCAAGACCCTTAACCACTATAACCCTATATAACCCACAATGCTATAGAAGCGCTTCTGAACTCACCAGACAGTGAGGCGTCTGTGTGTGTTTAATAAGGCAGAAAAGTTCATACCTGTAACCTAAAGAGGAACAGTTGGAACAGTACATTTGAACTGAATAACTATCAAGGTGAAACACATTTACATTTAAACAAAGTGTACTTACACTATTAGATATCAAGGATGTCAACTGTTAGATATGTTGTTACCTTTGATGTAATTCAATGAATCCAGAATGACAATATCATCCTTACTGACCTTCCTATAAATGAAGACGAAGACATTGAGAGGATTTTCAAGAAAACTTGGAATTGGAAAACTTAGAAAGCAGAATTGTAGACTAACTCACCGCTCCACCTCCGCTCTTAATGCTCCTCTTACACTTTTCTCCCTCTGTGAATCTGTTAAACGATCATCAACACAGAGTAATGACAGCACAAGCATATCAGACTAATACTACAATGCTTAATTTTCACTGCCTCATATGTAAGCTTGTTGGTATTTAAAGTTTAATAACATTACCTGCATACACGGCATTCCTATCGATCCCCAACGTTGCATCTCCTACAACATGAACTTTTCTCTCTGTGTTATGTTCAAAATATTCTCTTAACTCTGCTGCCCTTCGCGTTTTCCCACTACAAGGGAAACCGCACATAATGATAAGAGGCATGTTGTCTCATCTAGGCTTCTCTATGAAGGACTGAGTGTAAAACAACATGCAGCTACCAGCATCATAGACATTAGAAAGCATGGCCACCAGGCCGACTCTAACACGGAAGTAGTGTCATAGGAAGTAGGAAGTGATTTTTATTTATTATTTTTTATTTAGTTATTTTTATTATTTAGTTAAATAATCCGTAGACAGCCTCTTGATTAAACATGCGTTCAATACCATAGATATCATATAAGATGTTAATGTCTATGTTCAATACCACACTACTTAGGTTGTCCCAGAAGTCTTGCCTTGCCAATGTTCCTTTACTACTATTTAAGTGTTTTTCCCGATTCAAAACGCTGTAGAGAAATAGAATATTTTACATTTGGGCTTTTTTATTGTTTATTATTGGGCTTTCAGCATTTATTTTGAACTCAAAAAAGAAAAGTGTCCACAGAACTCTCGACTAAGAAATCCGCATTGTTCAATTAAAAATATAATGTCCTACAACTTTACAGCCTCCAAATGTAAAGACGTCTACAGCATGTTTTACATTAGTTAGAAGAGAAGTCTGATAGTAAATAATTAGGGAACATGTGAAAACACTATGGTGCACACTGACAATGGAAATGACTGTAGCCTATGATATCAGTTCAAAGTGCATTGACGCACTAAGGAGACCAGGGAATTATTTTGAATTTGTCTGTTGCAATTCAAACATGCAACACATTGTACAGAAGGTTTTTTTATTATTTATTTCATAGCCTATATATACATGTATACATATAATTATTCGAGATGTAAACATAAACCATATTAATTAAACATTTTCAGTTGATACATTTAAACAATCAGCCATCAACATACCGATGACAAAAAAAAAAAGAACAAAAACAAGCAGAACTTCATCTGAACTTCATCAAATGCCGTTTCTCAGTAATTTCACAGGAATACCCGTCGTCTAAAAAGTTAAAAGAACGCAGTAAATGTTTCAGAAGATTTTTTTTGTATATAATTGAGGGCAGTTGATTTCAATATTAAGCTAATCTTATACCACTCATTTATTATTTATATTATCTTACCTGGTCCCCACGATATTCCGTTTGGGGTTAAACGCAATTTTCAGCAACTGTTGAATATGCTCCCTCAGTTTCTCCACATTTTGGGCAGGATTGGTAAACGGAGGTGTCTCTCCAAAGGACATCTTTAAAACGCCATCTACACTTTTCTTACCCATGAAATGACCTGCGAGGGCACATAATTTCAGGTATGAATAATAACTAAATAACAAACAAAAACTTCAAATGTTCACAATACATTTCTTTAGGCTAACTAAAGTAAACAAACTCACCTGATGCCCATAGATTTCCCCTTGGATGTACTTTAATCTTTGACACTTTATTTCTTAGTTCAGTTAAATCGAAACTCATTGAAGATGTCATTGTTATGAATGAGATCGCTACAATATATGACACGAGTCCGGTTCTGCAGATCCTAGTCAAAGTGCCCGTCATCTTTCACAATTGACCGAAAATGCTTTTAACTGGAAAGTTCTTGTCGTGCTCACATGTCAGTGAATGGCATTTATATCGGGATCAGTAAGAATATGATAATGAGATGATGAAGTCACTGAACATAAAATTCATCAGCTACAGTTAGGGCTTGACGTAGTGACTTAAAGGACATGTTCTGTGAAGAGATATTCCTGCTGTCACAAATACAGATTCCTGGAATTATTAACAGGGCACAGCGTCTGATGTCAATGACACACACAGATGTCTGGAATTATAGCTAGTGCAGTGCCCGTGATGCAGCTGCTGATGACAGTTCTCATGGCTTGGTATATTTCTCAGATCACAATTACAATTTTCTGTCATTTCTGTTTGCCAATTGCTATTGCGCTGGTATATTAATGCAAATGTCAATTTGCCATTTGTCTTCTGTTTCCATTCTCAATTGTTATGTTGATTGGATGTACATCTATAGAATTATAGGTTTTCTGTTAAATTATCTCACCACAAGAGATAAAGCGGTCCCCTTCTCTACCTAAACTTAAGAGCATGTGACATTATGTATTGGAAAGATCCAATGGTTCATATTGATCCAATGCCACAAAGCAATGCCACAAAGTAAAATCCAATTAACAAATCAATGAGCAATTTTATTGCAGTAAACATACCAGCAAGGCACAACGTCCTATAGTGTACAAACTGATGTGATGGATAAATATGTGTTGCTAATATAGGGCTCATTAGCTATTGACAGATGTGAAAAGTATACATTTCATATCACTGAGGTTTAATAGCGTAAGTGATGTTTAAATGACAAACACTGTTGTAACTTGTGATATATAACAGTTCATACAATTTAATAAAAAAAATAGGTAGATAGGTCAATGTGACCACTAATATATAAATCCCCAATATCATTCATAAAATTCAATGAAGTGGGAGGATAATTTGTACACAACTAAAGACACTGAAAAAAATCACCAAAGCTGTACCATGTTGAACATCACAGGCATAGCTTTGGAGGTAGGAATATCCACACTGGTATCACAGCTTCTGATATTTCACATGCATTCAAAAACATTCTAAGTTCAACAACATACCTGTGCAATTTACCCTGGTTCCTGCTCTTTCAACTGTCTCGAATACATATCAGACAAATGTTACGTTCATTACCAACACAACCATTCTTTGTTATCTTTGACTCTAAATACAAAATGCACTAATGAAGAAAACATCACTTTACATGCAACAAATACTTATTTACAATACTTGTGAGATTAAGTTATGATTAAAACACTTGGAAAAAGGATGACATTCATGGTATAATGTATCACTTTTTTATCAACTCTCCTTTTAGATTTTGGGTACATAACTCACTTAAAGCCTACAAAATACAATTTTTTTTTTTGTCTGCTTGGGACAGCTTACACAGCCACAACCTTCCAATGGAATCAGCTGTTGCGTAAAACCTTAGATGAATCAATGCATAAAAAGTAAGCATAGAATGGCTCCTCATAGCTAAAACAAAGCATTTCCTTGTTTTTTGACACAGCCTGAGAGGCAACTCAACATCCCTGAGTCTGAGGAGTTGGGGTGTATAGGGCAATTGGGGAAATAATTAAAAACAATACTGTTGAATTGATATTTACTGCATACAACTGAACATGATAAAGCAAAAAATACTCTGCTCAGGCTAGAATGCAAACATGCTGGTAATGTAAAATAACAGGCGTAAAATATCAGGCTACATGTTTGTTCACAGACGATAACTGAATCCTCCTCATTGTAAATAGCCCGTCTCCCTGACTGAATACACGGAAAACTTACAGAAAAGTAAATGAAGCATTTGTTTGAAAAGCATGTCTTTAAAAGACCAAAGTTAAGCTACCAACTGATAGCAGCTTTCAAGAGGTTCAACGTCGTATCTCATTTTATATCTGTTGTTGAGAAACTGTTTCTGCTGACTCAAGTTGAGAGCTATATGTGGAATTCGAGTCATTTGTGTTCTCCAAGTGCAAACGTGCAGCGACTCTGTTCTGTGAAAGAGCCGTTTCAACAGTTGGTGGCAGCAAGTTCTTCGTTTCATTCCCCATTACTGGTTTCAGCTTCTCTCCTGGTTCCTCCTCTCCTTGCTCCTCCTCTTTAACCTCTGGCTTCTCCACCTCCTCAGACTCCTTCACTTTGTGCACGATGAAAAGGTGTCGGTTGAGAGACAGCTGAGATGCAAAACACAGGCCACAGTGAAGGCACTGAGGAGTGTTATCGTCCAGTTTGTGCCGAGGTATGTGCTGCAGGAATTGTGTCCTGTCTTCTGTGATGAAGCCACACTTGGAGCAACGAAATTGCTGTTTTAGACGCTTGGCTGAGAAGCTTCCTGGACCAGTAAAACAATCTTGTTGCTCTCTCTGGGTGTCCACAGCAGGCCTTTTGGAGATAAGCTCCTGCAAGTCCAAAAGGACCTAGAATTATTACTGGAGCCCACTGGTTCAAGGGTAGAGTCTAACCTGTTACTATAAATCATTTAATTAGAATAAACTTTATTTTCTGCAACGTTTACAATGAACATGTTAATGAACTCACCTCTCCTAAGGTCTTACAAGCATCCTGTGTCGCTGTGTCTGGCATTAGGCTGAAGTCAGGGTTTTTGATACCATGCATCAAACTGATGTGGTTTCTCAACATCACACTTGAGTTGAACGTTGTCTTCTCATTTGTGCAATACCTTTCAAACACAGAGCACAACAGTGAACAATTTAATCTTCATATAAAAAATTCTATACAGTAAGCACCAAATGTTTACACACAAGCCTGATAAGATGCAGCTCAATATAACCAACACCCGAGGACAAAAATATGCTGAAATTCAAAGTACTCTAGAATGAAAGAAATCTATAATCTCTTTGACTTTACAGTCTAATGTACTGGGGTAAAAATAAGCTATTTTGGTGCTTACTGTATAGAGCAAGGGTGGACAATCCTGGTCCTTGAGGGCCACTGTCCTGAAGGTTTTATATCTTTCCCTCCTCTAGCACACCTGATTAGAATTATCAGGCTTCCACAAAGCTTGATAGCGACCTGTTCATTTGAATCAGGTGTACTAGAACAGGGAAACATCTAAAACCTTCAGGACAGTGGCCCTCGAGGACCAGGATTGCCCACCCCTGGTATAGAGGCTACGCAGACACTTGAAGCAGGATAAGGTTAGGAGATATCTGACCACTGTGCAACACATCTACGACTGCAATTCCTACACATCAGCTACAGCACTATGATGACTGAGGGCTACAGTACCGGTGCTTCATCCAATACTAATGAGTCATGCCCACCTGGGTACTTCTGGACTGCCAATATTGCCTAAGGATATTCCACCAGGTAACATTTCAGTGGAGAGATAAGGTAAGATGCCAGTAAAAAAGGGGTTCTCATTCGGAATTATTGGATTGATAACACAGATCAGTTTGTACCTGACAATAATTCATATTTACCAGCAGATGTAAGTCTTCTTCTTTAAATCATGGTCGTTGCGTATGTGTCTTCTCAGACTTGTTGAAGAATTGAAAGATCTATCGCACTGTCGACATGGATACCTCTTCAATGACTAAAAGGAAAGAAGACAAAAAAGACAACAATTTAAAGCTGCACTAAAGAGACTAGAGCTGATCATGGAATTGCAGGCTTGCAGGCTTTATTGTAAGATTATAACTATTTCAAGTTACTAATACATGTTCTGTGGACAATACAAATAGAAATATGTGGAAATGAGTACACTTCATTATTCAATAATTCTTCCAAGTTATAAGTCTAACAATGATTCAAATGCTTGTAGTGACTGTAACTCCTCACCCGTCCATGGCTGGTCTTCATGTGGGACAGATAGGTGTCACGGTCAGGTAGCCAGAGAAGGCACTCTCCACACGTCCAACCAGCGGTCTTCACACTAGGCTTACGAGCTGTCAAGTTGGCCTTCTTTCTGGTCACATCAGAGGGAACCTTGGGATGACTGGGTGCTAAAGCAACATCTGGGTGTTTAGACGTCCGTTCAGTTGGTTTGGTAGTTTTTTCAGCTTCCTCCTTGAAGATTCCGCCATGTACACTCTAAGGAACAGGGACAAAAAAAACAAAATAACACTTTTGTATTTGACTGTATGAGGATTTTATGTATGTCTCTGGTGAAACTAAAACTAAACGTTAAGTTAATTGTACTGTGAGAGAACAAATGATTCATAAAATAATGCCAACCTTAAAATGCTGCATTAACAGCAGCTTGTGGGTGAATACTGATGTGCAGTCAGGACATTTAAATACACACGTGGCAAACATTTTGGCATTTTGATGGAAGTGCTGAAACAACAGCTGTTTCTTCTTGAAAACCTTTTCACAACAACACTTAAAGATTGACCTGTAACAGGAAAAATAAATAATCAGAATGCTAATTTTATGTGAAAAGTGTTGACACTGGACAATAAAGTGCTTGCTCTGTCAGGAAACTGCTATCACTTACTGAGGAGTCAATGTGGCGGTATTGTGTTTATTTTTCATATGCGTTAGACAACCTTCAGAAGACTTGAATGCAACTGGACAGATGGAGCATTTGTGGAAAACGTCACAGTGTTTCTCCTCTATGTGCCTCTTGTGCACATTGAATGATGTGAAAACCCTCTCACAGTGAAGACACCTGGAAGACAAGTTTACATGTGAAACAAATCTTTTTTTTTTTTACACAATTGTACAAACAAACTTACACAACAATGTACAGACTATACAGTATGTAAGTGAACTCACTTGTATCCAGCCTTGCGTGCGTAGTGAAGGCAGTTCTCCTTCACATGTTTCTGGATGTCCACAGAGCGACTCAGGGCACCACACTCGGGGCAGCAGTAAGGTGACTTGTGTGCATGGATGCGTTGATGAGCTTTGTAGCTACACTTGTTGGGCAACAGCATTGAGCACACCTTGCACATCTATAAGAGAGGGATTTCTTCATGACTGCTTGACCAACTAGAGGAAGCCTCTATTAAAAGATGTATGTGTTTATACAGTAGGATAGTTACATTATGGAGTATGCAACCCATTCCACAACAGCATTATAAGCACCATAGATTGGGATGAAGGATAAATAAAATATCTTCCTACTCACCAGTCCGTCCTTCTCATTTGAAAGCCTCTGGTAATGGCCTGCCAATGCTCTGTAGTCAGACAACTGTTCGTTACACTCCAAGCAACGCAGTCTGTGTCTGATGACTTTATCAGGATATAAGGGCATGACCGGTTGGCCTTTAGCTGAGCAGGACGGGGGCAGTCGAGAGGCCGCGTCCACAGACGATTCCGTCCTCAAGGGCGCGAACATCTGTCGTTCGGCGATAGGCTTCATGACGAGCTGCGAACACTGCATCACCATCCCTTTGTTTTTGTGTTCCCGTGCGTGCGCCAGCAGGGCACACTTGTTGAAGAACACCAGCGACTTGGCACAGTGGGTGCAGGCCACCTCAATGTGAACACTTCTTCTGCTATAGTGATAGGACAGGCTCTTCTCCACGCCAAACGAGTCGCCGCACTCGAGGCAGCAATATCCACGAGGTGGCAAGCTAATGTTGCTCTCGGGCGGAGGGTTCAGGTTGGGGACGTACGTTGGCACTGGGTTGGTGTTGTTCAAGAGCCTGTTTAGGGTTCCTGCGGCTGAGCTGGGGACTGCTGCGTGCGGAGTAGGGGTCGCTTTCTTCACTTGGTGCACGAGAGGGACAGTGTTACACACCACAGAAGAAGAGAGTGCGTGCTGTTGGTTTTGTTGCTGTGTGGACCGAGCAGTGACTGAGGCTGCGACACTGTGAGGAACCAGGTTGAGATTTGCTAAGTGCATTGCTTTGGGAAGGAAGTTTGTGGTGGTAGCATTTCCTGCTTGACAGGATGTACTTCTTTTCGGTTTCTGGCCCTGGAGAGCACCAGGCAAAGATCTCATTGCACTTATATTATGGAAAATGGTTGGGGATGGCATCTTCTTAGACTTCCCTTCTGGTTTCGCAGGGCAAACTACTGCCGATGAGGTAACCACCAACGCACCTCTGAGGGGGACACCAATGGGATCATCGCTCACGTTGTGTGACTGACAGGGAGATATACTTGAGTAGGGCTCGGTTATCACACTCTGGGATGGAGAAGAATCGCAGGCCGACTGGACTTCCTCTGTTTCCGAATCGGGCAGCACGCTGGTAACTGTGCGTTTGATTTGCCCCGTGGTGGTTTTGATGGTCTTAATTCTAACCCTTGGTATGGCTGGTGGTGAGCCAGACACCAGTGTGGGTGGAGAGGCTTTGTCACTGATGTCACTCCCGAGGCTTACAGGGCTGTCAGACTGTCTCATCATTCGCTTCACTGACTCCAGAGGACTGCGGGGACTCAGTGGAGAGGGAGATACCTTTTTACTGAAGGTAGTGGTATTTTGAGCCAATGGTGAATCTCTGGGGTTTATTAGCTCACTGGACTCCTTCCTGGCATTCAGAGCCACTAGTGCCTCTAGACATGAGGACAATTTGGATGATTTGACAGACGGATTAGAGGAGGGAACAACTGGCTCTGCTCTTGCATTACAATGAATCCCAACATTATGCTGATTATTTGTTGCATTTACAGCACTGCTTTGACAATCTGTCTCATCTTGCTGTTCTCTAACATGGCTGTCAGAATTCTTTTCTGCTTGAGTGGATTTTCCACTACGTTCCATATTTTCCCCACGTGCATCACAGTCTTCTTGATGCCACCTGTCAAACATGTACTGCTGTTTTTTCTGATGATCAGAAGACTGTGTTTTGCTAGATGTAGAGACAGAGAGCTCTGGGAAGAAAGGTTGCTCTTGTTTTGGACGTACGTCTAAACAACTGCTTTGCGTGTCTTCTGATTCTGGGCTAGAAATGGGACTGAACTGGTTACAGGACTGTGAAATAGATGGTGTTCCTTCTGGCTTGTGTTGGATGGGGGCTTTTCCTAAAAGTCCCCCAGAACTGTCACCATTTAATGGAGACATTAATGACTTTGAGGAGCCACAGTGAGACAACGAATGAGACTCCATAAAAGTGCCGAGTCCTTTGAACCCATTCTTTAGTGGCGGTCCCAAGTGTTGTCCTTCTCTCTCTGTAACACTTTCTAGGGATTCCTGGCGACTTGTGTTCTTCACAATAACACTGACAGCAGGAACATCAGGTGTACATCCAGTTTGGTGAAAACGCAATCCATTGTCCACACACATCCCTGTATGTTTCAGCTGGCCTTCTGCCTCGTCTTGACTATCCGGAAGGGTCTCTTTGGCATCCAAACTGGTGGCATCAGGGATGTCAAACGCAGCCAAAAGATCATCAAAATCTGGTGTCTTCATGTCCCCCATGTTTGGCTGCTTTCCCAATACCTAAGGATGCAAATATAAACATCATTTTCTGGCATAAATGCTGAAAAATGCTAACATATTAGCCAATCCATAATATAAATAATAATATCAGTTAACTACGATGGCGTATCTCACCAAGAGACAATAATGGTTTGCTGGATGATGCACTATGACTCAATTCCATTGATCGACCAGCAAATATAAAGCTTTCAGAAACCTTACAACTTACGTTACTGACTAATATGTTAATTGATGAATGAGGGCTTATTTGTGTATAGGATGTTAAGATTTACAAGCTAACAGCATCAATGCTGTTCTTCATGACAGCTAGCTACATCGCTAACAAACTAACGTAGCTTAGTCTAATCAGCTATTTTCTAGCCAAGCTTTTGTTTAGAGTGACATTATGGGTCATTCGGGAGGTTAACTAGGCTAATAACATGCAGTTAAAAAAGACGTCACCTATTTCATGACAACCGCTTTGAAACCATTACGCTCCCACTCCAACCTCGCCTCCTTGTCGGTTAGCTCCTATCTGGCAACAAAACAGACTAGCCTAGCTACTACTAGCTAACGTTAGCCTGAAGTAGTTAGCAACCATCGCAGGTCCGTTGACAACCAACCGATAGCTTAGAGATAACTAGATTCTACAACTAAGGTACACATTGGGATAGCTAAGCTACGTAGCCCTACGAATTAAGTTAATAAGAGTCTTATTAAGACTGATACATCACTAAGCAACCACAACGCTGTCATTATACACCTACTAGTGCGCATGAGTGTAAAAAAATCGCAGCCAAGCTAACGTAGCTTAGCTATGCTAATCATTTTCAATAGGTAGCTAGCTGGCTAGCTAGCCTCTGTGATGTTTCGTGACAGTGTGCGTCTGGTTCCACTAGTTTAGCTCCTTCCTTCTTCCTCCTCTTCCTCAGTACAGGACAGAGATTTGTCCGGTGGTGTCATCATATGCGCAGTTTCGCCCCCACCCATGTTCTTGAATGTTTTGTGTACATGGTTTTACATTACATTTACATGTATTCATTTAGCAGACGCTTTTATCCAAAGCGATTTACGAAGAGAGAGCTTTCCAAAAGAGCTTCAGTCACTGAGCATAGCAACTTCATAGATCCCAACATAGCGGGCATCTAGGTTACAAAACATACATCATGAGAACCAATAAGTGCCAAGGGAAGAACTGTAAGAGCATTCAGCTAAACATTATACAAGGCTTTGTACTTTACTCGTGTAGTCTTCTGTAGATATGTAAGGCTAAGTTCAAGTAAGCTCTATTATCACCGACTGCATCACGGGCACTGTGCAGTAGTTGTAAATTACTAAATACGTTATACCTGTGCAAATATTTTAGCTTCATTAGACTATCCTCCATATATCCTGAACCATGCATACATGTCAGCTCATTACTGGCATCTAGTGTACAGAAGTTTAATTACACTCTTTTTAAAACTATGGTAAAGTCTTTATACTTTTTTATACTGTGTGTATACTTGTATCCATATATTTGGTTTGTCCTCAAACCAACACTTGACACCTTACAGTGGTGCACTGAATGTATTAATTTTGACAGAAGTTAAGAGTGAACCTAGTGTTATTTTTTCTGTTACTTATTTTATCAGACTTTATCGTGCCCGCCTATTGCTATTGTGATGTTATTGTCATTGTGTGCTATACTTTACCCTGCTGCTGTTGTGAACTGCAATTTCCACCCCCTGGAGGACAAATAAAGGTTCATCTAATCTAATCTTATGTTGTAACAGTGGTGGAGAGGCTTAACCTTTGACTAAATGTGTTGGGTTAATCTACTGTATGTTCCTTCATATCCCGTGTGCACATACATTAACCCTCTATGACAAAGCATGCTCATATTAAAAAAATGTTCTACTTTGAATCATATTTGTTGAGCAAAATCCCTGTGTCAGCTACTCTCTGTATTGCTAAATAAACCTTATGAAGATGTATCTCTTTTCCAAATAGTTTTGGTGTGCAGGTAGCCTCCTATCTGTTATTGCATTTATATGCCAATTCAATAAATCAGTTCTAACATTAGTCACGTGTGCCTCCTACCTGTTACCTATGGGATAGTACCTGACTCATCACAGTTTCTCTTCCACTCGTCTGTTAATTAATAATAAGGTCTTCCAAGGAGGGCTGAGAATATTTCTTTGAGCAGTATTTTTCCAACACAGAGAAACTCTTGTTCCTCAGAGAAACAGGACGTACAACGAGTAAGCAATTAGCTCTCCTTTTTCCTGAATTGTTCTTCAAATTGTGTTTGAACTGTTGTGTTTGAAGTGTTTCAGGTGTTTTTGTTTTTCTACATTCTTTACAGGTTAATCAGAAAGCTACAGTGGGATTATTTACTAGCGTAGATTTTGTGAAATAGCATGGGAAGAAATGCCGGTTTTGCACTCTGTGTAGTAAATACTTTTTTTCTTCTCAAATAAGTGACCTTTGACATTATTTTCAGTGGAACCTGGTGGTACACAGCTAAAGCAAGTCTCTTCTGCCAATGGAAATGGGATTGAAAATCACGGTTTTGAAATACAGGTATGTGTCAAGATTCATTCCTGTATTTTAGTGCAGTGCATTACAGCAGATGCTCTGAATATGAAGACCTTATTGTTTCTCTTAGGAAGACAACATTTCAATTTCTAGCACTGTCAACAAAGAGAAGTCTGGAAAAGGACTGGGATCAATCTTGAGGTACAATCATTAAACAAAAGGATTTAAGACTGTATCAATGGAATTACTATGTGTGATTTATCATGCATACTTATTCGTCAAAGTACATTTCTAACGTAGGGTAATCTATCACCACATTATAGCAGAAAACTGAGTATATTTGCAATTGGAGTTTCCTTATTTTTTCCACACATTTTCATGATTTCAGTTTTATCTTTGTTTTATAAGATAAGCATTTAACATGTACAGATTTATTTACTAGAAATTCAGTTTGAACTGAGCTGTTCAGATTGTAGAAACTTCCAAATATAATCCACCTCTTCCGTCATAATGCCATCCTTATGTCCAGGCTTTCATATTCATAAAAAATTATTTTTTTATTTAAAACTGGCTGTAGTAGTACATAGTGGGTTTGAAGAACTAACCTCCTTCCTTCCTCCTCCTTACTTTAGCAAAGTTTCCAAGCCGATTAATGCTGCTGAGGATTACTTTACAGCTAACTCAAAAATCATCAAGTACATTGTTCTGGGTATACTTGGAGCAGGTAAAGTAATGTTAATTGTGATACTGGCCAATAAGGTCCAAATGCATACATCATTGGAAAGCATAAAATAGTGCTTAGGATAGATTAAATTTTTTCATGTTTAGAACATACACTAGTATTTATATAACACTTTTACAGATCTTGTCATATCAGACTTGTATCAGTATTTATCTAATTACCTTCTGGAGACTTAATTTATTAGTAAAGTGTTCTTTTCTTTCATCCCAGGTTATGTGGCGTTTTTCATCACTGCCTGCATACTAAACTTTCAGAGAGCTATCCCTTTGGTGATCCTCACCAGTTTGGCAGTTATCTCGAAAACATATGATTTACTGAAAACATACCAGGGAGACAATATTGCCAAGTGTTTTAAACCTGTTTTAAGATGCTTCAAAGCCAACCAGAAATGGATCACATGGTAAACAACTACAGTAATGTACCTGAGAAGAAAAAAACACACAATAACATTGATATGTGGTTTCAGTTTCTCTGTTAAGAGCATTTGTTCTGGCTAATCCAGGGCATTTGTTCTTGTGGTGGTGGGCCTGCTTGTGACCTGGCTGGCAGTGGACACAAGTAAACGCCCTGAACAACTCATCTCATTTGGGGGTGTCTGCATGTTTGTTCTGGTTATCTTTATCTTCTCAGCACATAGGACAGCAGTAAGTACGACAGAAAAATTGCAGTTTCCTAGACTGTGTAGCCACGTGTAAACTTGTTTAACCTGTAACCTGTCATTTATTACAGTTCAATGCAGACTTTGGATATCCTTTATGCTTGTGAAATTGCTCTCGTTAAGTTGTAATCAGTGATACAGTGACTTGATAATTCCAGAAGAAAGCCCTCTGATGTATTTTTCACACATTATGCATTTTTTTAAGTATTACAGGTAAATGCTTTCCCCAAAATTGTATCAAACAGGTACTACAGTTGTATGTACTGTATTTTTTAGGTGGCATGGAGAACAGTTTTTTGGGGTCTTGGTATCCAGTTCTGCATGGGGTTGTTTGTCATAAGGACAGAACCAGGTTTCATAGCTTTCGAATGGCTTGGGAAACAAGTGCAGGTAAAAAATGGGCAAAGAATCATTTTAGCATGATGATACCGAGCCTGATTTGAAGTCTAATGCTTATCTATAAGTTAACTTTTTATGGTGTCCAACTTCTGGGTAGTAGTCCATTTAACAATAAAATCAGTGGCAAATACGTGAAAACACAAATATTCTGTAATAAACCTTAAGACCTATAACCATAACATATTGATGTCAAGATACGTAAATATACTTTTGGCTGTCGTAGCAGGCAGTTATCTCAATAAAATGCTTACAGTTCCACAAGGTTATTTTATGGGCATGCGTGACATGATTGAGACCTTTCCAACAATGGCTTTCTCTTATGATTTCCCTTTCAGATCTTCCTGGATTACACAAAAGCTGGATCTCAGTTTGTGTTTGGAGAAGATTTGATATTGGGCATCTTCGCATTTCAAGTGCGTGAAAAATTTCTCTCTATACAGTTAACATACTGTACATAAACAGATATTCATCGTAAATACTTAAGAACAGATCAGAACACATTTTAATAACCAACTGTATGTGATATTTCTAGGCTTTGCCCATCATCGTGTTCTTTAGCAGTGTGATGTCAGTTCTGTACTTCTTGGGAATAATGCAGTGGATCATTATTAAGGTAATAGTCCATAAACAACCAACTCAAACTTCTTCGTAATTGTTGGGCGTGTCTTAACTATGTTTATATGCACACAGATTTCATGGGTCATGCAGATAACGATGGGAACCTCACCCACTGAGACCTTGAGTGTTGCAGGCAACATATTTGTTGGACAGGTACTTTGGACCACACATGTCTGCCATTGATCTAAATGGTGATCAACATCAAATACTGTAGTTACACATG